>JAIPRK010001156.1:0-90963 GCA_025469195.1 Chaitophorus viminalis
TCCATTTCATGAAATGGATGTCCATATAATGTATTTTCGTCAAAATTCACTATCTGGACGAATTTCACTATCTGGATATCCAGTTCATGAAATGAGTGGTTTCACTATGTGGATGCGACATATATATATGTATGTATTGTTGCGGACAGGCAATATACGAAGTATTGAAGTCCGTAAACTTATTATTGTATGTGTTTTTATTGAACAATACAATGCAATGGTAGCGGTGTGTACAATAGTATATTTATTAGTAGTTATAAGTGGTGGTAACTGTAAAGGACCGTGCGTGGTGGTACGGGTATAATATGGCGGTGCTTGCCGTGGTTATACACCGAACGGGGTCTTACCTAATGAGATCCTCACCGGAGGCGTACTTATGTCCCGGTTCCCTATCTACAGTAGCACACTTATGCCCTGCGCCCAGCCTAATCCCAAGAGAGAATGAACAATAAAGTTCGGGTGGACGTCAGGACAGCGTTGTTGATAGAAAGCCGGGTCGTCGGTGGCAGCTGCTAGGCTTCTTGGAAGGTAGTCGGCTTGGCTATGTTGGTCTAGAATAGGTATATTTTAATATAGTAAGTATATTATATTTAAATTGAAATATAATGCAATAGTATGCAATTTCGTAAACATTTAAATACCAAACGATCATAACATTTTTTCCTTTAAGTCCGGTAGACATTTTTTATAGATTTTTGAAAAGTAACTTATGGATAACCTAATATTAAAATTTTGAACTCTAAGTATGAATAGAATAAACTTTATGAATTTTTATCTACAAAATAACTTGTAAATTAGCATGATTTTGACACATTTTATACAAATTTGAACTTTATGGGCTTATAAAATAAATTTGTGGGATAGATTTTCAATTGTTTTTAGTTGCTGTAAGTATTACTTACAGTGAACATTGTATTACATTTTCAAGAGTATTTGGTCGGCCAAATTTATTTCATAGATATTCCAAAAAAAGAAACTTAGAAAAATTGATAGTTTAAATTGTCTATAAATAAGTAAAAATATTTCAAAGTACTTCGAAAACTTTACCATGTATAAGAAACGCTAATTTTAATATTTGGTGAAAGTTTCAAGTGTATGCGGTTTTTCGTTTTTGAGTTAGAACATTTAAAAAAAATGTAGTTTGTCAAAACGTTTTTTTGCGTAAAAATTGCCGTTTTTTCGTAATTTTTTATCGTTTTTTTCGATGCTTTTAAAAATTATTGAAAAAATTTGATTTTTGACTTGTCCAAGTACCATCTACATTCACTTTCCTTTCAGAAAAATTGCTGTTTAAGAAAATCGAAGCAATTTTACTGCCAAAAAAGGTGTCGTCAAATAAAAAAAATAAAAAATACATCATTGTAACACCAATTGATTCCATCACTTCGTTCAGAATCTAAAATCTCAAAACGAGTACATAAGTAATGTATTATTATAAAGTTGTAAACAAATAATACAATATTAAAATCACTTTTCAGTTTTGCTGCGCATAGTAAATTAATAAAAAAAATAAAAACACACACACACACAAATCTACAAAGGTTAAAGTATAATATAAATATATATATATATATATATATATCCTAATATCTAAGGATATCTGAATGTACCTGTATAATATATTGGAAGATGCAAAACGCTCTAACGTGCTGTCGCTGCGTTTAAATTCGCGATCACCCGGATTGTGAGATACTGAGACATTGAGGTACCCTCAAACAAACCGCAAATCCCTGATCCCTGTACCTTACCGTTACGACCTGAGCTAAAAACAAAAAATAACTAAGTGTACCCATCATATAAATGCGCACGTGTGTAATAATAATTAAATATCAGTGTGTAGGCGGTTCACAATGTCCACGATACGGTTATAACTTGTAATCTCTCTTGTTATAAGACACGTGATTACGGGTTTTGTGCAATGCATTCTCGAAGTCGACATTGCCGTGCAATGATGGCCTGACCGACGTGAAACATGAATTTATCGTAAAACGTGGTGCTTATATACATCGTTAAACGTTAAACATATAGTCTACGTTTTTCTTGCTGACCCGTGCGTCCGTCGGACGGTATATAATAATATGTACATTGGTATTATAGGTACATTGCAGTACGAAGCGAACAACATTCCGCTAATATATTATTATAATATCTGTTTGAAAACATCAATAATTTCATACCTGACATGATAATGTAATATGGCGGAAACACTGGTGCTACAGCAGTACAACACACTCGACCTTTTTTACAGGCGTCAACCACCCTCCCTATACCGCCGTCGCCGCCGCACCTGTCGGCCACGGAAAAGAAAGGCGAGCGAAATGGAAATTCTTAAACGTTTATTCCAACACAAGGTATTCTTATGTACAATATTTATAATTATATATACGCGTAGGCACTGCTGCAGCTAATACATTAATAAAGAATAATTACCATCGCGACGGTTCGCAGTCGTAGCGCGGTCACTTTTTTTTCGCGCACGTACCTTTACACGTATACGCACATTGTATGCAATACTCATTTCGGAACTCGTCGGACACCAAATGGTCCAAATGTACACCGCAATAATGGCTGTATAATAATACCATGTGCTTGTCGTGTGTGTGTGCATATAATAACATATCACACATGTATAGAGTGATTTTTTCAAACCCAGTTCATGCGTCCTACAGTTGTAAATATAATAATATTTATATTAGAAAATAATGAATAGGTAATAAAACATTTTTTTTTTTTTTTTTTGTTTGCGTTTACTTTATTTTTTTCTCATGCATAACATGTTTTTTAAATTATAATTATTTAAAGTTTAGACATATAGCAGAACGGAGTGATTATTTAAAAATAGATAAGACATAAGTAATGCATATTCTTCTTCTTCACTTAATACAAACTTTAAACAATTTTAACTATAAAAGCTATTTGCTCAATATTTATACACATCAACATTTTCAATAAAATATAAGATTAAAATAATAGATGGACTTTTGAAAACCAAAAATTGATCGTGAAACAATGGAATGGGACAAAAGTATTTTAATTTATTATGACTAGTTTTATAAAATGTCCTATAAATAAAACTGGGTAAATTTTAATTTCCTTTTCTATAGAACCTATACCTAATGATAATAATGATGAACACAGTTATACATTTTTTTTCTTTTATACAGTACGTGTTAGAAATATTTAATCACTGATTAATTAAAAAAGCGCGGCTGTCGTCCCAGTTACTGTTATATTATTAAATTTACATTTTCCATGTTATTATAAGCACATGACCCGAATCGATAACACTCAGTAGTCACATAGGTATCACTCAACTTATCGGTATGACAGTCACAGTATATGTGTGTACAAAGTATTTGTTAACCGTTAGGTGAAGACGATGAACGTATGAGTATTATACTACGCTCACACATTTTATTATTCATTGATGCTCGTCTCAGAAGATTGTTTTTAGGTACCTACCTACATCAACCGTATTTAATTATATTTTACCCTTTGAAATTTTCTCGGCTTGATCTTTTGTGTATTGTTATTTTTGTAATGATTGTAATTGTTTTAATATATTTCTGAACGTATACGATATATTATACCTACATGGTTTTCAAATGACTCGCGGACCTCCAAAACATAAAAAAACAATTTAAGAAATTTAAAGAAATGTATTATAGGTAGGATATTATACCTACTACTGAGTTTCTTTGTATACATATCAGAAGGTATTCGGACAAAGGAAAAATATAATTTGAATTCATTTTGTGGGATTTATTTGGATTTTTCACTTTTTTTCTACAGAGAAACTAGAGAAAACTATAGTTTAAAATTACAATGTGCTAATAAATGATTTTGCAATTTAATATAATATTATAGGAATTCCGTATTCTGTAGAAATGTAGATATATTATAATGTAAATGTCAAGTATAGGTAATAATTATAAGAAAGTAAAATAAAATAGACATTATTCATAAATCATATCGATATTTAGATAAGTTATTTAGGATACCAAAATGTTCTATCAAGGTTTAAGTATTATAATCAACTTATTCAAAAACAGGTATTTTTTCTATCCTTACAACAATACTATACTACAAATAACTTTAAATATATATTAAACACAAAAGGTATTACAAATTGTAAAATCATGAGCTCTTACAAATATGTTTAATAAGGCCCATTATCATTCTCGAATAAAAAATAATAAAATAAATCAATATATAGTTTATGATCATTTATCAGTATAGGTACACACAAATAAAAGCTATCTATCTATCTATCTATCTATCTATCTCATTCATTTACAAATAACTGTAGCTGGTGTCCAGTGAGTCGAAATAGAAAAAGGGTATCACTGTAGCAATGCAACGTCGATACTCTCCAGTTGCCGATCATGTATGTGTTGCATTTGCATAACATCGTAGAAATAAAAAATGAATCCTTGTTAAACGTTATACATTCAAATGAAGACATACACATAAGCTCATTATATCATACTCGATATAAATTTTTAATTGTATTTTGTAATGTGAGACTTACCGTTAAATTTTTAATTAAATATGTTTTATTTTGTGTGATTGTAGCAGTTTAAGGAGTCTATACATATAGACTATAATAAATCGTGGTAGTGTGATATAGCGTTAGCGTAGTATATTCGGAGGGATTAGCCGCTGTAAATTATGTAGGTTCACCTGATCCTCCCACTTCTCCAGAATTATAGTTTTATTTTCTTGTATATAAATCAAATCTATATGATGAAACGCTCCTAAAATTACCTTATTTGCTTATTTTACATTTTCATATTGTTTTACAAGCCGAGGTGAGTACAAGGAGGAAGTACTTGAATGTTTAAAAGATAACTTTAATTTTCAGTTTACATTTAACTAATTAATAATAGGGAAAACCTTCTACACATCTTATAACATAATATTATATAGTTCATACTATATTGTTCAGCAATTGATCAGTTAATCGCCATAAAGACAATTGGTTTATAATTTCATGTCATATAGCGTGTTTTCATACCGAGGATAAACCGTTTACAAAAAATTATTTGGCCATAATTTTAGGTCAAACCAAGAGGGATATATATCTATTTTGATTAAAATGTTTAACTGTTTACTACAATGTTTGCTCCTACATAACTCTTTACAAATTTTTCTACAGCTTTATGTCACTGGTACCTATGATAACATTGATAACGTATAAGGTCATTTTGAACGCATTGGTGTTTGGTAGTTTTACATTTTCATAAAGACACGTCATATCTGTAAGTATTGAGAAATTAATAAACATATTAATATTCAAGATCGTCTCGAAAATTAAAGTGGATTGGTTAAATAAATTTATTATTTCGCTGTTAAAATAAAATATGTGTATACTTTCCAGATGTAGCGCACACATTATTTTTTCGGGAGGAGGGGGGGATTGTGCATATAATAATTTCCTAAAGAGGGGAATTTTGTAAAAGTTTATGCAGAAGCCAGAAATGTGGTAAAAAGTTAAGCAGTATACAATTATTAATTACTAAATAATTGAATAGATAATAAACAACATGTATTATATTATCTAAAAACTTTTTAATTTATAAATCCAATACCCATATTTAAATAATTCATAATATTATCATGGCAAAATAGACTGTCTAATCTATTTTGTCATGCATACTGTGTAGTAACAGCCATGACTGCCCAGTATGCTTTAAAATGTAAAACTTGGTTAAAAGTAATTTAATAAAGGAAGACATTTTGGAGGGGGTGACCCCTTAAACCCCATCTGTGTGCGCCATTGCTTTTCAGAACCGTATATAGAGATTTGTCGCCCGTGGACTACGACTATTTTCCCTATACCTTTTTTTCTCCATTGACACATTATCACCATTTTTACTAAGCCTCATTTCGAAAAATAATTATAATATCTCAGTACAGCTAAAAACCTTACATTTTACTTTATATTACCCTAATAACAAAAACTTGAACTGTTTTTCTTTTCTTTTTTGATTATTGAGTAGTAGCGATTGTTTGGCCCTAAATATGGTGCTAATATTTTCATTTAACTAGAAAAAATGAAAAAAAAATAGTAATAAAAAAACAGTGTAAGTTTATATTATGATTAATTGTGCAAGTTAGTGCTTCTTCTTACAGTTATTAGAAGTGGTGTGATGGGGCTTCGACCCCTCCACGGTTCATTGCCACCGGAAATAGATAGCTGATAATTATAGCCCCTATAACTTGAAAATTATCAACCTCATGAAATTTTATATATTCTAATTCAAAATTCAAAACATTGAATTGTTTTTAAAATCATTTGTGTAAATTTCGACCGTATACATATTTACACGTTTAAATATATTATCAACTTACTTTTTATGATCTAGGACTAAATACGTTAGTATTCCAGTTTGTCAACGTTACAGAATTCTTAATGTTGTTTTTGAAAGTCGAAAAATGTGTATCTATCGACTTATGTTGGATGATTTCAAATTTAATAAGTTAACGCATTTATTATCCAAATAAACAGTTTACTGCAATATTACGTGGGTATATACGTGAAAAGTCGCTCCCTTGTCGCTAACAAACGTGTCTTACATTATAACATCATGAAATAATTTTTAATCATCGCTCTCGAGTCTTAGGTAGATGTTAAATTATGTAAATTGACTTACCCATTTCTTTAACCAAAAGTTAAAATAAGTGTACGTACCTATAGATTTTAATTAATATTTAATTATTAAATATTTCTTAAGCTTTCTTTATGGATAAATATAGAATACATTAAATACAAATTCTAAACATTTATATATATATATATATATATAATATGTGTATATTATTTATACATATACACGATACACCTAAATATAAAATAAAATACCTAACCGTAAAAGTTCTGAATTTAGATGGTAAAATTAATTTAGATTAAAGTTTACGAGGAGCTGAATTAAGTACAAAAATAACAAAAACAAACGTACATTTTGTATTAAAATTATTATTCTGGTCGGATTCTTAATGGGTTGCGACTTCTCGACGGATAAAAAAAAACATTTTTGTGTGAAATAATAATTATTTTCAAATCCTACGATAAATATTTCAAATAATATGAGTATCTTTTTAAGTATTGGTATTTAGTACTTGATAGGAATATATCAAGAGTTGATTCAATAATTCAATATTGATATTTTTAAAAGCATGTAGATACACGCAACCATAGAGTAGGAACCCACGCAAACATAAAATCATCTAAAACAGGTATTTTCAAGCAAATCATGGGCACCTATATGGCTAACCTAACCTATATGTTAATAATTTAATATTATGTAATATGTTATTCCTATTTCATATACTAAATTTTACATTCTCTCGTCCATACTCTCTCCCCCCGGCCGCCACGATAGTCCAAAACGTATACCTACATTGTATTATGCGTGTATCGGTATATAATATAATATGACCGTGTCAAAAGATTTCATTTTACGTGGAAAACATACTTTTTATCTTAGCACTTGGTATGGTTGGTTACTAATTATTAATTTATTATGACTAAGACTCGGATGTTGTTGTTGCATTAGTAACTTTTTCCCCTTGTTTGGATTTGTTACCAAATATGTTTTAAATTCGTTTCACTACAGTACGAATTAAGATTTAAAAGTTTTTCGTGCGACTTTTTGCAATTTTGTTGATTTTTCTCATATACAGTACAATGTTATATACTATTTGATAATTATTGTTATTATTGTATCATTTTTAAGATAAGTATACATTTTTTTATTGTGAAAAAGAAAATAATTGTTTTTAAATTTTGATAAAATTGTTTGCAGGTTCTAAAAGTGCGGACAAAGTTTCGTCCAGTTTAATTTTATATTTTTATAAGTTTTTAATTTTTAATATTTCAATAATTTATTTTTAATTATTTTTTGATGAAGCTAATCTTACCTAATCTTAGACATGATAATAAAAATGTATGTAAATATATAATATGTTGTCATAATATGTTAGATGGTTGTAATTTGTTGATGTAGTTGCAACTACTGCAGTCTGCAGGCTGCATTAATATTTCGTTGTTGTACAATAAAATAACTTGGGAAATCTCTGTAGATACTAATAGCGACATCTTACGGTGAAATTTTATTCAAAGAGTGAAATTTACGTTATTGTAATCATTTTAATAATAAAAAAAAAAAAAAAAAGTAATCATTTCATCTTAGCAAAATGGTAAAAATGTTTTTTCCATGACTGCAAACATCAATTTAGTAATTAAGCAACTATTAGTAAAAACTAATAAGTAAAAGTACTTTTGAGGCTAAGTAACGATTATTATTGCAGATACTTATTTGCTTATTTGTTGTAATTTTTGTAAAAATCATGACCGGTTAAAAAGAACGTAATGCCCAAGGTGTCACTACGATCCAAGGACGTTGTACGGTGATTACATTTTATCAGCTGGAATTGTGATATTGAAAATAATCTAATCTATCAACCGCGATACTGAGATTTTAGGCGTTGAAGTGGCTAACCGAGAGCTCTGTCCTCGATTCCTGAACACCCCAAGGATCCCTTCCGAACGAATCGCAGTGCCAAAAGGATTACCGGACATTCCTTGCCCGTACCACTCGTAGCCAAAGCCGTTGTCAGAGGTAAGACCAATTGTTCTGTACTCACGGCAAGGGTTCGGCCTGACGACAACCACTGTTATTTATTACACTTATTTTACTGTTCAGACCTGTGTGTGGTACCCATTGCAGTTCAGGATATTTTAAATGTAATCCCTCAAATCACTGTGTTTGTCATTTTCTAGGAATTCTCTTCACCACGCAATCATGGGAGCTGCTGCTTTACCGGTTTTAATTTTCACTGCCTTCTGGGGTGTGGTCGGCATTGTATTGCCATTCGTCCTTCCCAAAGGACCAGACAGAGGGTAATACTACTAATGCTGCGTTTTAACCAATTATATTGACCATAAATTGATCATAAATGTATTATATTAATTTTTTCTAGAGTTCAACAACTCATGTTGATGATGACGGCGGCGACTTGTTATCTTTTGTAAGTATGATTTAGTTAAACATATCTTCTAATGACTACTAATGATCTTACTACTTAATTATTTTTAATATGTAGATTTTTTTCTGAAAATATTCTATTATCCATTGTGTCAGTTAACTACTATTATGCTGATTTTACTTTAAACTTATTATAACACTTAAATATTATTTTACAGTTGGCTGTGTTGTTATATGGCTCAAATGAATCCACTTGTTGGACCAAAAATGAACAGTCATACGATTCTTATCATGGCTCGAGAATGGGTATGATATTTTAATGTAGTTTTTCCACATTTTTTCGTTAAACATGTTTACTGCATATAATCCCTGTTAATGGCATAGGAATAACCATTATTGGATCTTCCATGATCCATCCTAATATTGTATAGTATGTTACATAGTATTAAATATTATACTTTATATTAAACTATTAATTATTAAATGTACTGATGTATCTGATGCATCTGATTCTTGGATTACTTTTGTGTCCTATGAATAGAAATCATACTCCATTTTGTAAAATATTAGCCATGACCATCTAATCATATACTATTCTAACATTTTTTATACATTTTAAAAAGGACTAACAAGCTAATACACAGATTTAAGTTTATAATATTAAAATTTTAGGATCCCAAGAAAAATACATGGGAGATGAGACCAATAAATATCTGTTAATTATCATTATGCCATGTAATGATGATACAAATTGGAATTTGTTAAAGAATGCTTAAAAATTCCAGCAATTTCTATCACAATTTTTTGTTACATTTTTACTGTTACTAAATTTTTAATTTTTTTTTTTTAAATATTAATTATTTTATCATGTGTAAGTCATATTGAACTTTAATTTTCTGGTAGGTTGCACAACTAGGCCATCTGTGGGGCTTTATTATCATTTACAAAGAAAGGCCTTATAATTTAAGTTTATTTCAATAATATACATAAAAGTTTTATAACTATAAAATTGTTGAGACATTAAATCTAAGTATGCGCTATCTTAATTGTAATCTAACTTATACCATCTAATCATTTATAAAGTTAATAATTGATGGGTATTGAGAGAGAATTATTGAATTAAATAAGAGTATGTTAAAACCTATTAATTATCAATACCAAATATTTAACTAAGTCATTGGTTTCATCAACATGTCAATATAATTACATCAAGTTGAAATAATATAAATAAAAATTTTAACAAGACTTATAAAAGTTATAGTTATTTAATATTTAGTTCTTTGTGGTTAGTGTAAATAAGCATATTTTAGTATAAATATTTATAATTTCATAAACAATAATACAATAAATTAACACAGCCTGCATAAAACGAAATAATTTTAATTTTATATTACTTAAAAAATAATAGTATTGGATTACACATTCACCAATAACTAACATCATAATCTACCGATATTTGTCTATACCGTTCCTTAATAATCTCTTTTTATTATTACTAATTAGTTATTACTTATTACTAACATATTGGACCATATTTCATGAAACTTTTGCATAAGCATGTTGAAAAAACAAAATATGCGGTGAATGCTTAAAAATATAATTTGATCATATGTTTTCCATGTATTCATCAGTATATATATAAATTTTTTTTTACAGGGTAATCTTCTTGAAGGATAAGTTTTTTACGTCTCAAGTTATTTCAAATAAAAAAAAAAATTTAATTTTAATTTATGTAAAAATTATTATTTGTTAATCATTTTTAATCATTCCACTTTTTATCAATTTTTTTTTTTTTTTTTTTTTTAGTTTACTTTTATTCTGTTATAAATATCTAGATTCCATTGATATATTTCTTAAGAACATAGAATTATTCAAAACTGTTCAAAATATTTATGTATGTATAAAATATAATTTTAAAACTAAAACAATGAATATCAATTTTATTACTAGTTGCTACATTATTACAATGTATATATGGCTTATAAAGTACCCTAATGTCCAATAGCAAGTTATGAAAATATAATTGTAGCAAAGTTTTAATTAATGTTTAATAACTTAATACTAGAATGAGTTTAAAATTTTACCTTAAACCTATATTAAATCATTTATATATATTTTAATATGTAAACCTTTGTATCTTATAATCTTATGTAAGGCTTTAAACTGGGCCTACAATCACAGCAAAACAGTTCAATTGTTGTGCAAAAATAGTATGAATAACATACAATATTACATCGTATATGTATTATCAACATGTACATATTTACTTTTCATCTTAGTTTTGCTATACCAATATACTAAATATTCTATATATCCAGTGGTATTCCTATAATGTATACTACATATTATATGCTGTATGCTCTCAACTTTATTTTAAAAATTTTCGGGTATACCGTGTATACTTTCAAACAGTTTAAATAGGAGTTATAAATTAGGAAATTATAAAATATAATATAACAATTGTTTAAATATATATTTTTATAATGGATATTGATTTTTTTCTTTAGGCGATCCAACTAATTACTATTAAAATTTTTTTGTTAATATTTACACCTGTTTATTTACATATCTATTTACATTCTCTACCATCACTGTATTAATCATAAAAATTGCCATATTGGAAGTCTTGTCAGTGTATAGTATACTCTCAATAAAATTGATGGGTACATCACTGTGTATATTGTATCGGATATTTTGATTTATTTTTCAAGATTACAAATAAATTATAACATAAGTCAATAAATAATTATTGTTAATCTTAATTGATATAATTATAATGTATACAAATTACGAATATTGTATTACAAATTTACAACTTTTAAAAATAAATATCAAACGTAAAAATTAAAAGTACAAAAATAAGTAAATAAATAAACATAGGTTTTTGTGTTCACAAAAAGCCAATAAAAAAAAAAAGGTTTTAATTTAAACAAATGGTTTTTCCGAGTCTTTAAATCACTAAATAAACTTCTTAATTAAATCTGAAAAATCAAGTTTGTTATAACCTTTTCTGCAGACAAACGAACAAGTGAACTTAGTTTTTCATTGTGAAAATCTTCTGTTCTTCTGGTGTTTTCAATTAATCTAATTTTAATTTTGAATTTGACCTTTCTGCTTCACAGTTTGAAACTGGCAAAATTAAATTGTAAGCAAATGTATTTGGAAAAACTTCTTCCAACGTATTTTCATGTACATTGTGAATATAACAAAATATTTTGAGGAGAATTTGATGGTAATGTTTTTTGCATTATAAAACTTGAAAAATGCACAATTTCTTCCTTCATGTTAAATTTATTAAGATCATCTTTAAATGTACTTACTTACTGATGAAAATTTCTCAGTTAATAATTTTGATTCTAATTTCGTAATGAATTTTTTTTTTTTTTTTTATTAAAAATCTGTTACATATATTCTAAACAATATGACCATCGTAACAAATGAACAAATAGTATATTTTTTAGGATAAATATCTACTATCATTATATTACTAGTTTTAATAAATTAAAATGCAAGTAATACTTCTTATATCTTTAAAACGTAAAAAATTTTAATATCTAATCAATGAAAATATTTAAAAATGTGAAGGAATTTGAATTGTATAAATTAATTTTTTATACGTGAAAACTAATTTAAAACGGTTTGGAATTGTATCTATCTGACATCTGTGCATAGGATTTTATTCATAAATTATAATAAATATATAGTGAAAAAACATTTTATTTATCTTCAATTTTTATTATTATAAATGTTTAACCAATTATTAACCAAACGTTTCACGAAGTACAAAAAAAAAAAAAAATCTTTGACAATAATGCGCCTGAATTGTCTATACACAACGCCGTGCAATCGCATTTGGCTTTCGTATTAATATTACACAAGAATGATTCTTTGAACGGCTATAACGTTGATTTCGAAGTATATTTAAAAATAAACACCTACATTATAAATATATATATATATAAAAAAAAAAAAAAATTTATTTTACTTTTTTCATTTCGTCCACATAAAACCCTTTTAAATTCCACTTAAATAACGTGTACCGTAATAATAATATCCGGTAATGATTGAACGTTTAATTAATTGTACAGTGAAAAACGACTGGCTAATATATGATTTGACATTTTAAATACAATTGAATCACCGAGGAATACGTTTTTCAATATTTATGCATGATACACACTTGAGTGAATTAGTATATAAACACCACAGTCGATTTAAAGGACACTTTTCCCAATTAAATCTTCCGTTAATGGATACATAAATTATGAATGTATAAAATATACAAGCCGTTCGCGCCATCATATTTTTGGCATTATCATTATTTTTTAAATTTTGATTTATGTATTTTATTTTAATCTGGTGATTTTTAATTATGTTGTTATTATTAGTAATACTTAAATAATAAATAGACTGATATTAAAATAATATTCTATGATTTATAATAATCAATAAAGAATAAAATGCCTAATTATTTGAATTTGAATATTTTTGTTATTATTAATTGTTTAAAATTTGATTTATTTTATTCACTACGATGTACAAACAATGTGTACAGCAAAAAAAGATGTAATTGTATTAGGTAAATTGAAATTTTTTTGAATGAATTATTTAATATTGAGCAATGATATAAAAAACAATTTAATTAATACATTATTTTTAAACGGTTTTTTGCAAATTAACACCAGAGTGGTTGAAGGTTTTAACTTACTAGTAGATAGTAGATATTATTGTCAGGTTTTTTTTCCATTTGAAGTATCAGTGTGAGTATAATTTGTTTTTTAATTAACACATTTAATTAATAATATTTTAATTATTAATTAAATTAATTTTATTCATGGTAAACTCAGTAGAAACTAGAAGCTGCAGTTACTAACAAATAATATAAGTGTTTATTTACATGTATATGAATATAACAATTAACATTTGCCCTTTGTGGCAAGTCCTAAGAAATCCTAAATTTATTTAATCAACTTA
This sequence comes from Chaitophorus viminalis, assembly GCA_025469195.1. Lineage (NCBI taxonomy): Eukaryota > Metazoa > Arthropoda > Insecta > Hemiptera > Aphididae > Chaitophorus > Chaitophorus viminalis. The sequence goes on from JAIPRK010001156.1 coordinate 13,965, forward strand.
TATAACTATTGGCTATTTAAGCAAAATATTTTTTTTTTTTAAATATATTTTGTAACAAAATATAATTAATAGTAATATTAACAATAATTTATTTATTTATAATTAATTTTTATGTTTTCAATTATTATTATAAAAATATTGTTTAAATATGCCCGGTAATAAGTTATAATCATTATCATTTTTTATTTTTTGATAACGGTTATAACTTATTTACATAGAGTAAAGTAGTATCTATGGTTATCATCCATTATAATAAATACTTAGTACTACAAAACCTTCTAGTATAAGACACTAAGACAGGACTTCTGACCATAGAAATGGAAATATTTAAAATTGTTAATATTTAATATGTTCTTAATGAACTGAAATGGAACATTAACATAAATATAGTATCTTAACTAATTGAAGGTATTGAAATACCTAACTCATTAGAGTAACTAGCGTTTCAGCCCTTTCAGGCAATAGTAAATTATAAAAAATTTAAAAATATATTATAGGAGCCATATTATACCACTGGCAAATAGGAAGACTAACGATAAACGGTATATTGGGAGACGGGAGTCAATTAATTTGCAAATTAAATGTTTATCTTACCTCAATAGTCAAATAATAATTTCAACATTTCCTTAATATGGGGAATGTTAGGTAGTTGCTCGATAGGGTAGGTGTTATTAGAAATATAATTAATTATATTTCATTCATATTTATTATATTGTTATTCCACTGTATTACTTCTGATTCTGTATACTGTGTCATTTAGGCAACCTGTTTGACGGGCAGTTCGTTTTGAATAAAGTTGTTTCTCTCTCTACCTGTATGAAACATATTTTATGAAACTCTTTTAGTTTTTTGATTCAATCATTTTATTTATTTATATATTTATTTTACTTTATCATCAATTTTATTTTAAATTATCTTTGGTGCTGATTTTTAAATTATTATTTTTATGAAAATGGAAGACACTACATATTTCAACTGTCTGAAAAATTTTCTAAACAGCTCAAGCACAGTGAATAATATTTCTATTCAAGGAGAAACTAATGATTTTAATGTGTTTACTAAACGTTTGTTGGAATTAGGTTTTGGATATGTTGTGGCAGTCTATAAAATATATTATTAAATAATTTAATATTTTGATTATTATTAATTATTATAATGGACGATAACTTATATATATGATAACAATTTTGTTTTTTATAACAACAAAATGATAACGACGTTGTTCTAATCGACTGCGTATAGACAGACCTTAGATCATATACATGATCTAAGAGATAGACCCTGTTTACATTGGTCTTATTGCTGGTGAGCATTCCAGTTATCATATAGTTCAATGGCTCAGACCATAATAGAGGCGGTATATGGAACGGCCCCTCTATATTACTCTATGCTTATTTACCTTTATAGATAATAGATGATAAATAACATCATTTCTGATAATATATAATTTATGTTACTGTTATTTTGATCAAATATTTTCAAGTTTATACAACATTTGTATGCATTTATGGTGTTTTCTATTTACTTTGACTGTGTTTTAGTGATTTTAAAATTTGTGTTGTTGAGTCTTACAGAATGGACATTATAAAATGTGATTTTTGTGATAAAACGTTCAAACATAGAAAAACTATGTATGCTCATGTCCGAAAAGTTCATGAATACGATCCTTTGTCAATAAAAAATTTTGAATGTGATCTTTGCAACAAAAAATTTACCACCATCAAAACTTTACATCAGCATACTCAACATTTTCATAATAGTGACAATAATTTAAAAGAAATAAGACAAACCAGAATAATTTGTCCTCATAGTGAATGTGATGAACAATTATATACACTTGTGAAACAGCGTACACATTTAACTGAGAAGCATGGAATAGAAATTGAACTTGAAGAAATTAAATTTAATAGTATAACAGGTAATTTTTGGTAACTAGGTTTAACTGGATATTGTGTGTCTTTTATTACCAATGTTACTACTTATTTGATTATTTTATTGTAGAATTTGAACAATGGAAACAGATAATGGAACAGAAAACTTTTTCCACATACGTCCTTGACAGAGCACCATCAAAACTTCGAGATGGAAGTATTAGAAAGTTTTACTATTGCCATCGATCATTTAGCTTTATAAAGAAAGGAAACAATATCAGAGAAATTAAATCTAGAGGAAGTAATAAGATAGGAACAGTTTGTCCATCAATGCTGGAAGTAACTGAAAAAAATAAGAATGCGAATGTAAAATTTTGGAAAACATATTTTGGGCATGAGACTGTAAAACTGGGACGAATAACAATTGACAAAAAAACAAGAATAAAAGTTGCAGGTAATATTTATTTTAATTAACATAAAAATATAATAATTAAATTAATTTTAATTTAAATATATATAAATTAAATTAAAAACAATTGTAATAATATAAATATAATACACATAGGTAATATCATTTCAACATACTTCAATTTGTATAAGTAAGTATACATATTTATCAAAGAAGGAGTCTTGTATAATCTCTTACATTTGTAACTAATACAAATACTAATTAGTGTTACTTGAAATAGACAAGGCACAATTTATTCTAAAAATATCTTAATATTTTGTTTTTAGCTAAACTAAAGGAGAAAGTATCATTTAATCATAATTTAGAAGTCAAGCAACTCGACAAAAGTATCCATGGAGTAATGAAACCGGCTCGTAATAGTTATTTTAAACGACTGACTAAAGCATCTAAAAACACTTCCACTGAAAAAATAAAAAAAATATGTTTGTCACAAAGCTAGTGAAGAAATTAAACTTGAACAAATCCAAACACTTGAATATCAAAACGCATGGATAGTATCATCCCAATCAAATCCACATGAACAGCATCATGTTGTTAAGACTGACTCAACTTGCCAAAATCCATGTTTAAGATGTCAACAGTGTAATATTTGCATTCACACTTTTAGCTGCACTTGCATTGATAATATGACCAAAGTAAAAATGTGCAAGCACATCCATTCCTGTGCACAAGAATTTGATGAAATGAATAACACCAATAAAACATACCAAGAAATTAGTATTGAAGAAGAACAAAGTATATTGCAAATGCAACCAACACCTACTCATTTTGAAACTGTAATTAATTTAAATATTGTTTGTAAAGCAGAACTGATTTTAAGACTAAGTAGTTCAAATTCAATAACAGATGAACAATCAAAATTAGTAGAAGAAAAAATGGATGAAATTTTAACTATTTTAAGTACAGAAAGAAGTATCAAACTTAAACCAGTCGTGGATACAAATATTAAAACGAAATTAGAAAAATAAATTCATTAAGTACTCTTAATAAAAATAAAATAAAATAAACTTCAAAAGATTTCAGTACATGAAACAAATGCAATCAATTAAGTTTTGTAGGTTTTGAAAATGTCAATAGTGCAATTATCAACATATACAATCATTTTGAGTTTTGATCATTGATGCATAATTGGAATAATACTGTATATTTAATAATTTAATATTGTAATATTTAACAACTTTTTGTATTAATTGATAATTAATTGTAGTAATTACTCAGCTCAGACTACATTAATTGTAAATATAATAAATAAATAGACTGATATTAATATAATAATTTGTAATTTATAGTAATTAATAAAGAATAAACCCCCGTTGGTCGGGGATAGAATAGGCCATCGGTTGTTCCTGCCTGTCGTAAGAAACGACTAAAAGGGACTTGTAGTAGGGCAGCAGCTACTACAATAATGGGTGTAGGTGCAGGTAACCTCAATGGTAGAAACAGCTACATACCAAACAGCAGCCAGCAGATATGGGAACTGTATAACTGGTGGCTGCACTGCGATACGGAAGGCAAGGGGAGACCGCCGTATAAATCATCCCAAGAAATAGCAATAACATGGCATCTTCTAAAGTGAAATATTCCGGAGGTAAAATAGTCCTCCGTTCGGATCTCCGGGTGGGGACTACTAAAGAAGAAGGAAATGTTAAGAGTTGGAGAATAATAGCTACTTGGAACGTTAGAACTTTGTTGCAATGCGGGAAACTAGAAAACTTAAAAATAGAAATGGCAAGAATGAAGATTGATATTCTCGGCCTGTCAGAAATGAGATGGCCAAGAGCTGGAGATCTATGGAGTAGGGAATATAGGCTGATACATACAGGAACAGCGGAGAATAACCTAGGAATTGGAGGGGTAGGCATAATAATAATAATAGTAAGACTATTGGGAAAAAAGTTAAAGGATTTATACAGTACAACGAAAGAATAATATTAGTCAAAATCGAAACGAAACCTAAGGATACAATCATAGTCCAAGTCTACATGCCTACCTCTAATAGCAGCGAAAAGGATTTGGAAGAAGTCTATGAAGGAATAAAAAAAGTTATTGAAAAAGTTAAAGGAGATGAAAATCTTATCATTATGGGTGATTGGAACGCTGTTGTAGGAAAAGAAAGCCTAGGGCACATAATAGGAAACCGAAATGAAAGAGGAGACAGATTAATAGATTTCTGCTCAAAACACGAGCTATTAATAATGAATACCTACTTCAAACATCATCCAAGAAGAAGGTATACATGGAAAATGCCGGGAGATATAAGTAGATATCAAATAGATTATATTATGGTCAAAAAGAGATTTAGAAACCAAGTAAAAGACTGCAGAAGCTACCCAGGAGTAGACATAGATAGTGACCACAACCTATTAATGAAGAAAAGTAACTTAAAGTTCAAGAAAATAGTAACAAGGAAAACCAGTGATAGATGGCATATAAATAAATTAAAAGAAGAAAAGGCAAATGATAAATTTAAAGAACTTACAAACGAAATAAATATAAATGAGAGAACCGATATAAACAATAGGTGGGATATTATAAAGAGCGCAGTGACAGAAGCAGCATCAAAGATTGAAAGAAAATAAAACGACAGTACCTAGGAAAGAATGGATAACAACAGAGATAGTAAGTATAATAGAAGAAAGAAGAAAACTTAAGAATGGAACTATTCTAGAAAGTCAGCGCAAATATAGAGGACTAAGAAATCTTGTAATACGAAAGTCAAAAGAAGCAAAGGAAACTTTTCTAGACAAAAAATGCAAAGAAATAGAGGTACAAATGAGGAATGGTAGCAGAGATGCAGCGTATAAATCAGTTAAACATTTCTTTAACGATTATAAACCAAAAAGGGGGGCAATAGAAAGGCGAATATGGCGAAGAAAGGGGACATATGGAAGAATTATCTTGAACAGCTATATAAGGGGCCAGAACTCACAGGACAAGAAATAGAGCATGAGGAAGTAATGGACAATAGCTCAAATTATAGTGTACTGAGAGAAGAATTTGATAAAACACTTAGAGATCTAAAAAAGAAGAAAGCTGCAGGAATTGACGAAATCCAAGCAGAACTTTGGAAAGAATCTGGCGAAAGCATGCGTAGTGAGCTTTTTAAACTCATAAAGAAAATATTTAACTCAGGAGAACTTCCTCTAGACTTTACCAAATGTAAGATTATTCCTATTCCGAAAAAAGCAACCGCAAACAAATGTAATCAGTACCGTACAATTAGCCTGCTGACACATGTGTCAAAAATACTGACAAAAATCATGTCAAAAAGAATGGAATCTAAGATCGAAGCCATATTGTCAGAAGATCAGTTTGGGTTCAGAAAAAACATGGGTACAAGGGAAGCAATATTGGCTTTAAGAATAATTATCGAGAAAAGAATTAGAAAAGATAAACCTACATACATAGCTTTTGTTGATATAGAAAAAGCGTTCGAAAATGTCAACTGGGCAATAATGTTCAAAATACTAAAAAGAGCGGGTATAGAATACACTGAAAGGAGACTACTCTTTAAACCATACCAGAAGGAAACAGCTGTTATAAGATTCGGTGAAACTGAGGAAGAAGCACGCATAAGAAAAGGAGTAAGGCAGGGTTGTAATCTCTCACCTAGCATATTTAATGCATACATCCAGGAGGCAATTGACATAATAAGAGAGAAAATACATCTGGGTATAAAGATAAATGGCAGGAAAATCGATATGCTATGTTTCGTAGACGATATAGCAGTCATAGCGGAAAATGAAGAAGAATTACAAAGGATGCTGAGATGTATGGAAGAAACTCTGCTCAATGAACTGAGCATGAAAATAAATATGCAAAAGACCAAAGTTTTCGTATGCAGCAGGAACAATAATATTACGACAAAAATGCATCTGCAAAATAACCAAGAAATTAAGCAAGTAGAAGAGTTCGCATACTTGGGAAGCATTATAAGTAAAGATGGTAGAAGTGTAAAAGAAATAGTTAAGCGAATATGCTAAGCTAAGATAGCATTTAACAAAAAGAGAGGACTCTTTACTTCAAAAAGTATTAGCGTACGTACCAAAATAAATCTTCTGATGACATACGTATGGAGTATAATGCTGTATGGCAGCGAAACGTGGACAATTGCCAAAACAGAGCGGAGAAGGATAGAAGCTTTCGAGATGTGGTGTTTTAGAAGAATGCTTAAAATAAGTTGGACGGACATGGTATCAAACGAGGAAGTACTAGAAAGAATGTCCGTAAAAAGAACTTTATGGAGTAGTATTAAGAGAAGGAGAAATTAATTAATTGGACATGTATTGAGACATGGTGGGTTGCTAGGATTAACTATAGAAGGCTGTGTGGAAGGAAAAAATGCTAGGGGAAGACCAAGAATGGAATATATGCAACAAATAATAGAGGACCAAGGGTGTACTTCTTATAAAGAAACAAAGAGGAAGGCAAGTAACAGGGAAGAGTGGAGAATTGCTACAAACCAATCTCAGGATTGAATACTGAAGAAAAAGAATAAAGAATAATATGCCTAATTCTTATTAATTATAATAATTATAAATTTCTTTTTATTTCATTATTCACAATATATTATAAGCAATGTGTATGATAAAAAAAAGATGTATATATATTAGATAGATTGAAATATTCTTGCATGAATGATTTGATAATGAGCAATGATATGAAAAATATTAAAGTTAATTTAAATCAGTGTTTCCCATTTGCGCCAAAAAAAATTCATTCATTCACGTTCGTGAAGTTGGCCCCCCTACATGGTACTACAAACTTCGAACTGGTATCAAAATTTTGCAATTTTTATGTAACTAATTCCATGTCTCGCCAAAAATTTGCAATCCATCAGGTGACCGGTAAAATTAAAAATACATATGGGGGGGGGGGCTAAATTCACGCAGCCCCCCTCATAGTCCTACAGAATTTAAACTGGTATCAAAATTTTGCAATTTTTATGCAACTAATTGCATGTCTCGCCAAAAAATTTGCAATCCATCGGGTGGCCGTAAAATTCAAATACATACGGGAGGGGCAAATTCTATCAGCCCCCACCCCCATGGTCCCACAATCAATTTGCATTTCATCTAGGAGGGCCGTACAATTTAAAATACATAGATACATGTGGCCCACCTGCTTTGCAGTATCAGCATATAAATAAATGGCAAATAATAGCAAATCGATTTTCGAAGTAAAATGATCATTCCCTATTGAGTCATTTTAGATATTTGTTTTACATGAACTATATATATATATATATATATATATGTACTATATATACCCCCACCAATTGCGCAAATTTGCTATGGAAATTGTGTAATCATTAAGTAAATATTAGAAAGCCTTTTGATCTCCATACAATTTAAATTGTAGTCTTATATAGATACATTATTGTACGAATAAATACAAACATTTATAAATTATTTAGTTCATTTATATACTTTTTTTAACATACTATATTTTATATAGTTAATACTGTATTTATTATTAACTGTGTTAAGTTATATCATAATCATCATACAGTACAATATAGTATAGTATAATATAATATAGTATAATACTTAATATTACATATTTTCTTAAGAATATTCTTCCTAGCAGATTATTGGTCGATGTTTACTGTGATTAAATATTATAAGTTATAACAATAGACGAATTCTGAGTATACCTTACTTAAACCGGGTATATGGCGTGGTTCCATAGACATGTGTTCCTAAATTCATATAATAGATAATATATTTTTTAAACAAAACGTATTATTTCAGATTTATATTTATATTTTTAGATTTTATTTCAGCAATTTTATTTTTATATTGTGTTTAATCTAATACTGTTTCTATCAAGTAATTCGGTCATTCAATGGTCTGTGTTACTATCGATATAGTTTACTTCTGTGTTACTGTGTCCTGAGTTAATTTTTAATTCTTTCATTTAATGATTGTTTCATTTAAGTTCTAAAAATATTTAAAATATATTTTTTTTTTTTCAAAATAATACATTTATATAATATAATATTTCTTAAATAGGTACGTACATACAATTCAAATCTCATAAAAGTTTTTTTAATAGGTGGTCAGTATTTTAAATTAACTTACTATTGCCGTTTGATATATTTTAAGGAAAAATCATTCTGAACAGTTTACTATGAATATAAGTCATTATATTTTATGAATTAAAAAATTAAACTGAATATTTATTTAACCATAAAAATATTATATTGAAATATTTATTGAACCGTTTGATTTGAACATTTATCATTTTATTTACGCCAAATACCAAATTTTATTTCAATACAATAGTACCTTAATTTTGATAGTTTAGGTTTGGTGATAAATAGAGAGTGGATCTTTAGATTTTACATATTTTTATTAGCTTTATGCAGCTTTACGAGAGTGAAGAATGTGAACGATTTATCCATCACAGAGTTCGCAGGAAAAAGTTCATTATGCAAATTTTAAAGCATATTTTGGACATTAGAATATTTAGCTTATTTTTCATATTTTAGAATATTTTCTATTATTGTTCATAAAAAATCATACATATATTGTTAATTTATTGATTTTTGATTTTTTCCAACAACAATTTTTTCTAAGAAAAAAAAAATTCATATCAGAATGATAAAAATTAAAAATCATTCAATTATCTACTTGTTTGTAATCAAATTGGTAGTATCATTCTATTACTCTCAATCAAATTTTTTTTTTATATATATATTTATACCTCATTATATTCATATAGATAACTAAGTATGAACTGACTTATGCTTTTATAGTTAAATAACATACCTGTTAGCAAAGAACATGCAAGCTATATATTGTTTTTATTAATTTATTTTGTTTTTTATATACCTATATTTCATTATATTCTTATACCTATGAAATGTGCATAAATCATTTATTGTTTTTATTGAACTATTTTCGAAAAAAAAATCATATAATTTGCATATTTATAAGTTTGAAGAATATTTAAAGAATATTTTAGGGTTTTTTTAGAACATATAAGCATCATATTTTAAGCTTTTAAGAACCTAAAAATCCGCTCTTTAGTGATAAAATTCTACTCTCGTAATTTTTTTGTTAAATATCGGTAAATTTTATAAATTATATTACGAAAGATTAGAGTGATGAATGTATTGATTTCACAATGTGAGTTGTGTTTTGAGATTCCGAACGGAGTGAGGAATTTATTGGTTTTACTAAAATGTTTTTTATTTTTTTTGAGTCTGTCATCGGTCATCACCTTTTGAAGTAGAAAAAATGCTCCGATTGCCATATACAGCAACTTTTCTAAAAGGAAAGTGATTGTAGATGGTACTTGGGCAAGTCAAAAATTAAACTTTTTCAATACTTTTTAATACTTTATAAAAATTTCAAAATTTTGATACCAATTCGAAGTTTGTAGTACCATGTAGGGGGGCCAACTTCACGAATGTCATTCATTTTGGGTAGAGTCCATTTGCGCCAAATTTACCTGCGTAAACATTTTAAATTAACGACTTGGTTAATTCTTATATTTTAAAACGTATGTCTGTAACGTATATAATAAAGTTATTTTTATAAGTCTATAGATTTTAAAGTTTTGTATATTATTGCATCAAAAGATAAACAAATAAGTTTTATATCAGTTTTATTATGTTGTACGAGCTTTAAACGATCTACATTTCACTACTTCTAAAACCGAAGATTTTTTATTTATTAATGACGAATTATCAATAATATGTAATTATATTTACATGCCACGAAAATTTAAAATCTATAGACTTATAAAAATAACTTTATTATAAGTTACAAGCATACGTTTTAAATAAGTCTTTAAAATATAAGAATTAACCAAGTCTTTAGTTTAAAATGTTTACGCAGGTAAATTTGGCGCAAATGGGCTGTTGGAAAAAATATACCTTTTTTATTTTGGCGCAAATAGGCTGTACCCAAAATGAATTAATATTTTTTGGTGCAAATGGGCGATGCCCATTTAAATTATTAAACTTGTACGTCGTTCTTGAAGCATAAAAAAGAATCATCAGAATATCAGATTCATGGGTGAAAATATAGTATGCAACTTTGGTTGCATAAATTTTCTTCCATAGGGATTTTCTATAATATATAACACCTGTGTGTGTGTTGTGTTCAATATCGGCGCATTCTATTATTTTAATTAGTAATCAATATTTTAAACAAGAAATAATATTTTAAGTTATATAAAGATAATGTTATTGGTTTTTAACCAGCGTCTGCTGAACACGAAGCGTTTATCGATGTGCGACGGTTGAGTTTGGGTGCTCACTGTAAAATAATATTCATGCGTATGTAAATAGAACATGCGCGGTTAAATCGTCTGATGAAAACGTTAATTCGATGAGTTGACGGTTAGTAACACTAGACTATAAATTATAATCAAATGTATATATGCATGCATACGGCTGCGGTAGAACTTTGAAAAAAATAAATAAATAATACGTTCGTCTCATTAAATCTCCAGAAACCCGTCGTCGTTGTCCTAATAAATTCTCGTACCCGAGGGGGGGGGGGGCAAGTCGTGCGATTTTTGTTCACTGTCGCCCGTGTTGTACCTACATCGCGTGACAATAATATGCACCGTGTTTACTCCAACAGGCCGTCGTCGTCATCGCGGTCAATCGTTAACACGTTCTGGCACGCCTTTCGTTTTTTACCAACTTTTTTGGCACCACCAAGTAATGTTATAATAATATTAATCTATTATCGTAATGCCGCGAAAACCTATGCACACACGTCCGGAACAGAACGTTTCGCGACGGGTCGCGGTAATAAAATACGACAACAACGAACAACAACATACGACATTATATTATAAATAATAAATATAAATATAATCGTCGAAGACAAAAACCTTTTGGTAATTCAATAACATATAATCGTTAATCTTTTTTCGCTGCAGACTTTTCGTATATTTCATCTCAACCGTCCCGTCCATGCACATTTATATTTACGTGTATCACGTGCATGTTTACATTATGCCGTGTATATAATATTGTATATTATTTGTAAGACTATAAAACGTCACTCCCACTCGTCGCACACACGTCGATCGTATAAATAATCGTCAGTCAGTCTTACGGCGGTACACCACGCGTATAATAATAGCTTTTTCTCTCGTACACATAAATATTATGTATAATATATTATGTATATGCGCACACGTATATGTGTAGTAGGTACGCGCGAAGAGACCGAGAAAGTCGTTGCGCTTCATTGTGCCGACCGCCGCCGCCGCCGCCGTGAAAAAAATAAAATAAATAAATAAATAAATAAAAAATGGGTTTAAAACAGCCGGGGCGCGGATGTATGATATAACAACGTACACGCATGTATATAATTGAACACAGTATGCGCGTATGTATACGTATACATAATATGCAATAAAACGAATGGTATGATGTGCATGTGTACGCATTAATTATTATATTATATTATATACACGTTAATTGGCTCAAATGTTGATAAGTCGAATGTCGATGCACTATGCCGTGTAGTATATAATGTAGAGTACGTGTTTACCGAGTGTTTGCATCGAGGGGAGCCCGTATATACACTATATTATTACATATTTATATACATGGCCCGAGTGGGTGAGCGTGGTCTACATATTATATATATATATATTATGGTCCAACAAATCACAGTTTATCAATATATATATATATATGTATATGTATATAAAGGTGTGTGCATATGTATATACATTACGGTTATGATCAACTATAAGTTAAGTGACCCATCAAACAACACTTCAATTTCCAAGGGCCTTGTGGCCGCCGCGTATTATGATGACGCCCGTCCCCGGCCGGATCCTGCGGGGGATGTGGACCAGTCGACCGAAACGGCACCGCACTGCTCTCCGCGTGTACACCCGTAGTGCTTGATATAGTATATGATTAGCTTTCGTTACCCGGAGTTTGGTTTACCAGCAATATGGTTATAATATTATAAAAATGCAAATATAACATCAGGTCGAAAGTAGTATAAATATCAGTTATTTGATTGTAATTTTGATTATTTTCGTGAAACATTTATATTGGATCCATTATACCCATTACCATTCATCATAAAATCAACATAAAATATTACTCTGGTAACCCGTATAAAAAAGATTAACTTTTCAATATTGACATCACATCATCAATGAAGTAGCAAGTAACACAAAAACATTGACCAAAGCACCTGAATATATATTAATGTGACATTAATAATGTTTAATTCAAAAATTCACTACGTATAATCTATAAATTAATTAATATACCTAAATTTACCCCAATATATTTTTTAGAGACAATTTTTTTGATAAAAGGCCGGAATTTGAACAAGGTTTTCGGACTAAATACATACCGCAATACTGACAATCAGTCAGTCAGCACTTATTCTTTTATACATAGAAATTATATTTTTGTTACACATACTAAAATATTGGGCAATTGTTAACACGCATTCCAATACCTCTAAAATTAAATTTCACGAATTTTTCAACCATATAAACTTATTTTTCTACATACCATATTATATATCTATACAATACAATATTACATATTTCATTTGCTGTCTGAACAAGTGTAGTACGCTTAAGTATGTTTGGTTACAAATGTTACAATATATATATATATATATATATATATATAGTCACGCACTTACATATAGGTACCTTCTCATTTGTGTAAACCGCAATAGAAGGTTCCAAATGATAATACGTAATACGCGAGTATTTACACGATTGAATACAATGTATACCTACACATAATACAGGGTGATACCCTTATACTTAATAAGTAAATATATATTATAAATTATATATAATTATATCAAAGGATTCAGACAATTAGTTAAAGAAAATCAAAAGTTGTTTCGACCACGCGCTTGGATGATGGCTATGAAAGTACGTAAATAAGTTACCATAAAAGTTATAATACCAATAAAAATGGGATACCCTGTATATCATCATGCGTGTATACGACTAATCTCCTATTATGTGTGCTTTATGTGTTTTAGTCGCAAACGATTCGGAACAGCTAGACCGACGAACTATTGCGGTTTTACAGTCGTGGTGTGTGTTTTTTCTACACGCGTTTGTTTTTAGACGATATAATCGTGTAGGGTTTTTGATCTCGTCTGTTGAAAATAATACAGTTTCAAACGTGTGATTATCACTTCTCCGGTTCTCCTGTAAGACCGTGTATGACGTACGAGCGCATTCTACGCGCCAAAGCTGTTATTGGTACCTAGTTGTTAGTCTTATGTAGCTAATATAGTAATACACGCGTGAACAACGATTGTACCACATAATATACACACGGAAACGATATATCTCTGACAGCCTGACAACAACGCTCCAGTTCATATAACTGCGAAACAACACGAAAAATAATAATAACGATAGTTGTGTGAAAAAAAACACTGAGATTGCGTGAAAAGTTTAAGGAATGACGTCGACCGAACGTTACAAACTTGGTCTTCATAGTCGTAGAAATAAAATACAATTTTTGATTTTATCTTTAAAATTATGTTTTCAACATACCTACAAATGATTTTTTGAGCTATTGCTGCGGTTTCGAACGGGATTTGGATTCATGTACGAGTTATGCAAGTGTCGAATACATTCGTTATGGTATCTGCTGTGGTGGTTATCTCGGTGCAGCATTATTTGTAGCTGGCAACCTCAGTATAACCATATAGATTCCAGCATGAATGGCTTATAAAATATTATATTCCATTACTATATTGTTACTTATATTTATTTATTCGTAACGTACTGCACGCAGTTGCAGCTATATCGCGATGCAGATTGTGCGATAACGCTCGTCGTGTAACATTCAATGTTTTCTCAAGTCTTTGGTGCTCGCAACACACATGCGTCATGCACTTGCTGCTATCCTATTTTAGTACGCAATAAAAAATAACGGCTCGATCATTTTATGGAGCATGGTTCACTTATAGAGTTTAACAGCAACGTTAAATATTATACATATATATGTTACACACAACATACGACACCAACAACAATACTTCAAATTTAACAACATATAATACCATAATGGGATGGATAATAAAGGCCATATAAGTACCACTGTTTAGTTCGGAAGCAGCCAAATGAAAAAAAAACATACTGTATATGATATGTGTTCCGAAAAGAGTTTTATACGGTGTATAAATGAAATAAATAAATAAAATGTTTATAAATAAAACGCGTTCATCATTTGAGAATCGAATTGCTATTATTTTATATTGCTTGCTGTGGATATATTATTGTGAACCGTTATTTTCAAGGAACTGTTTAACCGTCTAGAAAAAATATTTTATAGACGTTAACCCCATGTTTTTATAAACACGTCTAATGTATTAGGCTTACTAAGTATGTGTGTTTGTGGTACAGAAAATTAGGTCAACCCTTGTATTTAGGAAGGGTCACAAAAGGGTTGCCTCATTCTAAATGTGGGATCATGTCCTTAAATAATTTCTTTTGGAATGTTGTAAATCGATACACATTGTTACGTATACGGGAAACGATATATCATGACAATTTATGGAGGATACTGGATAACACACATATATATACACGTGATGAAGAAGTTTTTAGTATGCTTAGGTGTCATGGTTGAAATTTGGTAAAATTTATTTTACAGATACCTACTTTACAAATTATGTTAGTATTATTATAGTTTTATTATTTTTGGTTACAGAAATAAACGTATACATTATAATCTAAAAATCCCAAAACAAACGTTTACAAGCATATCAAATAAAATATTATACGACCTTAAAACATTTCATTGATTACACATTTTCTCTTTGCATTGACAACATATTTATATAGTATAAGGTAACATAATTTGAGGTGGTGAACCGATCACGGGTATCGAAGAACAGTCAGTACACGAGTACGTGGCCACCTTATGCTATGTCTTCATATCCATGATTCACACATATTTAGGTTATGTGGCAACGTTGTTAAAGAGCCGAGGAGATATACCACTCCGCATCATACATGATTGATATACGGTGACCAGAGCTCGAAATTTTATACATTTGTTCGAATTTGCAATTTGCATACCTGAAAATGTTTTCCTATAATGGCATATGTAATTTACAAGATCATTAACCAAATTTAATTTTAAGAAAAAAACTGCATTTTTATGTTAAATTTTATTTATTCTAATTACAACTTAAATTAGCTACCTTCTACTTGATATTAAATACAACACGATTATTAAAATCTTAAATAAATCCTGTGGATACTCAATTTTTTTCGCATTTTGTAACATCATATATAAACTAAGAATGAAACAATTAAAATTATATGTTTTTTCAACTTTTAATTTTTTTTAATCTTTTAAATTTCACTTACTGTCTAAAACTAGCAATAATAAAACAATTTGTGATATCTATATGAACATTTTAAATAATTAAAATCAATCATTCTTACAATTTTAAGTTTTTCATCTGAACAAAAAAAACTAAATTTTTATGTTAAATTTAATTTATTCGTGATACGATTGATAGGATAAGAATGTCTGGCGGTTAGTATTGTGTATTATTATATAATGTATGAATGTAGATTGTAGATTTATATAAGCGCGTATTTTAAACATCGTTCACGGGTCCCTTGGAATGAAGTGCAGATCTAACATCTGAAGACATCTGATGTATCGAGTCGAAATTAGGCAATTATCACCACATTATAGGACGTGTATATGTATACATATAATAAACCACTGTGCGAACCAATTTTTTTTTTTTCTAGAACCGCAACTTTTTTTTAGTTATTTTAAACGCTGTCGGTCACACGCGCTTATAAAAATCCCGAATAAACGATAGGATATATATACTCGTATATATCAAATAATATGTGTGCGCGTGATTGATGGCTATTGACTAGTCACTAGAGTCTAGTATAGCAACTATAATATTAAACACGCACAAGTGACCTAAATTGTTTTTTCCACCCGCAAGTATACTATACATACATATATGTTATACTCGCATACGGTAAAACGTATATAATATATATTTTATCTATTAATTTTTTTTTTTCATTCATTAATGCCAAAACCGTTGCAGATGTGTGTCGGTCGACCCTCGACCGTATTATATTATGGTAACGACTGCGGTGTACGTGTCGCGCCGACGCCGAATTTATACGTTTAACACACACACTCACACATACACACACACACACACACACACACACACTTATCCGCTCTCCCGCGCTGCCACCGGTATAATATGTACATGCCTAATACTACACAGTCTGATAATAATATTAAACGCGACAGTTCCGCTCCCACGGGAGACGGGGCCAAAAGTTTTGTTCTAGCAATATAACTAATGACGACGAGTGACGACGAGTTCACACCACACCGTCCTCTAAATGACGTAAGCCGATAATCGAAACGCGTTAAACTAGCATGATGTGAGCAGCGCTGAGGTCCTGGCTATTATATTATATCTTATGTGTATATAGTGTAGCTTGTAATTTGTAATTTGTGATTCGCGTAAACGGTATTATTGTTTTAATTGTTTGACCAACTGTAAGAATTCACACGATTTAAAATTTGAACGAAGAGAAGATGCTAATCACACTATGGTTAAATGAAAATTTTATGAATCTTATAGTGTTCAATATATGTATATTATATTACTTCGAAGTGTAACGGATTTATTTTAAATTCATAACTGCCATTGTGGAACAAATGTTTAATAATTTAAAAAAATATACTTATATTATTATACAAAAATAAAAATTATCTTGGGAGATGATAAATGTGAAATGTATAAATCGTCTTTGTCACTCCTTTACGTTCCACTGTATAATATAGGTACACTATATATGTATGAGGGTGTGTACGTCACATGTTTGTCGTTATTTATAAGTGTCGTTTAACCCCACAATGATAATATTTCAGTAAAAACTAGCAATTTTGAGTGCAAGCAATATAAAAACATACACTATACGTGAATTTTACTTTATTGGTTTTGATTTTTACCTTCAGGAGCTGTTTTAAAGTATATAATTTAATCCGATTCGCATTATGACACAACAATATTGTGTTCCACCGTAAAAACGGGTTGATAAAAAATAAGATTTATGCCGGCAAATTAGATCAGTCAGTCAATGTATATGTTGTACTAATGTGTAAATAATAATAAACTATAATAATGCTACTTTAGATCATCTAGAGGGATAAAAAATAAAAACTATTGTCATCGAGTTTAAAGCTATTGGGAGCACCCTAAATCACGACGTCTACATAGGGGCGATTAATTGAGATTTCAATAAAACTATATAACATTACATAATTTACATTACCGTGCTTCACGAGCAGCAGCATAATCATACAATCTTCCGTATTATATTCAGTATATTTCCGTTAGCAGAACATGGACCGATTATTCATAATCATGGTGGTACATAATATTGTTAAGTCTTTTATCAGTACGGACTGGTTTAATACGCAGGAAGTTGGTATTTATTACACATGTAAATTATTATTAAGATCGATTCCTCCTTGATTTCCGTTTATATTATAGAAATTGTATTGTATCATAACATTTTCCATGCGAGCCCGGGTCTATCTAGAAAAATGTATAGGTATTAAAATATATTAAGTAATACGTACGTGTATGTTTTATTTTTAGTATTTATATTTTTTACTCAACATTTAAAGGCCAATAATATAAGGGACATATAATATTTTATATATTTAGTTTGGTACCTATTCAAATGTAATTGCATAATAGCTTTATCTCATTGAGCAATGAAATTTTTAAGTTTAGTATATAATTTCTGATGATTGTACCGAGTAAACGACTTACATTCTAGAGAAATGTAAATAGTAGCGGACCACAAATACAAGTGAGTTACTATAAAACACCATATGTATATAATATCATAATACATGACTATAATATATTATTTGACCTCAGATCCAATAAAGGTATATACTCGTATATATATATACGAGTGTATCTTATTTCTATCGAAGTGTCAGAAAAATGAACAAGTTGCTATTCGCTCGATTTAGTCATGGACATGTTATTGACTTATTGTTAGAAATTACGAGTAAGGATATTAAAAATCAATATATTGCTTACTGAAAATATGTACCTAACAGTTAACCTCGAGCCTTGGCTTGAGTCAAAGTCTTGTTTATATAACGCTATATTTTATCCATTAAATCCATTGTTGACTAAAGAAGTGTAGACTGTATTATGGAATTGTTATACTAAATTTTACAATAACAAAACCATTTATGATGACGAATATAATTATTCATTATAATATAAGTTCCAACTCGGTCACACATTTAATCTGAAAACAAAAAGGTCAGCGTAAACAATTTTTCAAATAAAACAAAGTTATTTTATAGTAGACGTCAATACGTATTTTGTTTTGTACACAGATCTATTGTTCTAGTACAGCAAATACTAAAATAAATTCAACAAATTAATAACACTGATATATGTATTTTATACGGTGTTTTCAACATTAAAAACTTTAATTGTACTTAAAAATACAATCGTAAAATTGATTAGAAATGAGGCATTATGAAATATGATATGATAAGTTTCCAATAAAATATATATTATGTAGTATACAAAATTATAGTAATATACTTATAATTAGGGGATAAACGTTGGTCACTTGATCGGTACCTATATGATTATAATGCTTTATGTATATTATAATTTATAGGCTACATACAATTGTTGCTATAATAATAATATTACAAGTATTCAAAGCACGCGAGAGTGGCCTGAAATAAAATACAAAGAAAATGATTTAGATACAATCTAAATTGATAAATCTAAATAATTTCTTTTGTGCAAAAAAAAATGCATTGCACCTTTTCAAACAGTAGTACTAGTAAATAGTAATATCAGTAATATAAGTATTACTAACTGTTATACTAGGAATATTATACAATCATAGGTTCATATAAATACCAGTTATGAACCATATGTAGTCAAATTGTATTCATTTAAAACCGATAGATATTGCACGTTGTATTAGATTGAATATAAATATTATATAGATTCCGTTGTTGCACACAATAATCACACTGTAATAATATAATGTATTTACGTATGCACCGTAATTACGTCCGAAAAAAACCATCAGGTGATAAAAAGTTGTAGACTTATAACATTATTATAAATAAGACGAAACGAGTACACACAGAAAAAAATATACACGCATAGGTATAATAATTGATTAAATCACATGTTTTTTGCCGTTATATTTTTTCATAATACTCTAATCATTTCCTATTGTTTTTGATAGTCATCGAAATTTCGCAGCAATACTATGAGGACAAAACATGCGACGCGTACTTACATTATTATTATTATTGCGAAGCAAGCAGGGACGAGGCACGGGGGACGGGGGGCTTCTTCGGCATGTCGGGGGCATCCTGGTGCACTGGCATCGGAGCAGAGTTTTTATGTGTCGTATAGAACGCATAATATTTTTAAGTCTTTCGAATGAACAGATCAAATATTTTTTTTTTTTTTTTTACGAGTCTGTGGCGGCGCAGCAGCCGTGAACGTATAAAACGTGGGGAAAACAATCCGGGAGCATATGTGTGCTGCCCCGAGTATACGTTATGATATTATATACGTTCCTTCTGCGACGGAATCGCGCAACCGAAAACTTCTTCCCATCGTACGCGTAGCCGTTGTCATCGGGTGCACATATACATAAATCGGTACATACGCTCTATGGCTATTGTGAGAACTATATTATATCGAGGCGAGGGGAAAATTTCGAGTAGGATTTTTTTTTTCTCCCGACACTACGCTTTTTCACACTATATATACAAACGCATAATAATTTATTATATTATAATCATATTGTACAATACGAATATCGTCTGCGCCGCCGCATTCCGTTCCGGCGCTGTTCATTATATAGTATCATATCGCACACGGACATTTTATACGTACAATAATAATAATAATAATAATAATACGTACGCGTATGTTCCTAAAAACGAGATCGCAATAAATTTATCCTGTTGGTGACACGATTCGGAAAAAAAAAATAAAAAATGCAAAAACTAACGACGAGTAGACGACGGCGACGTGTGGGTATATGTATACACGTAGGTATATATTATTATTAATCGCATCGCATTCGCGTTTACATAAATATTATACGAGTGTGTACAGTACACACAGTTACATATTGTACACGTGGCGACACGAATGCGTACACTATATTATATTATGATGACGTGAAATAGTATTATAATAATTGCGCGAGAACGCGGCCGTCTCCGAGACGATAGAATAATATAATACACCTAATAATATAAATTATGACGACATATTATTTTCGCATTACTTACATCATAATATATTACTTCTCAGCCGCAAACCACCGATACGTCGTTGCGTGTTATACGGGAAAAATAATATACGATATATTTGTATACTTAATCACGTATTTTCGATTTATGCGCCAAATACGTACGTACAGTATTTATATCCACGGGAAAGATGCAGATGAGCCGTCGGACTGACTTGTATGACAAAAAGTACAGCAATTTAATAATAATAATAATGTAACAAACAACCGAAGTAATTGAGAGTACAGACTATCGATAGTGAAAAAAGCAAAAAAAAAAATACAAATCATTTAGATACGAATTATGAGTTAATAAATCAGCTATATAAAAATCGTCGTATTAAAAAATAGTATTGGAAAATCGATATAGTTATATTGCGCGTTATAATATTATGTTAACGTGAAATAATATAATAATGATCGAGCGCCAAACACGGCTGTCACCGTCTCCAAGACGATGTATAGAATAATAATGAATTACGACGATATATTTATTCGTACATTCGTACATTATCAATATCATATTAATATATGATATTGATAAATCAAATAAACAAAACATCGTTGAGTGGTGTACGGGGAAAAAAATTACGAGTCGTTAAAATATATTCGCTTACGCGTTGTTCCGTTTTCCGTGCCGAATACGTATATGAAATATAATAGTTATACCAAGTTGCAGACGGACAGCGATAGACGTAAATCTCTCGAACTTTATCTTTCGGATTCATCGGCTGTAAACACGTCTCGCCATGGACTTTTTGCCCGGCGTACGTATACATACACTTTTTCAAGTATAAAAATTATATTACATTTTAATATAATATATATATATATATATATATAGGTAATAGGTAAGTAATATTATGCGCAATAAACGGCCAACTACGATATAATTTTATACTTTATCGCATGTAAAATAAGCACGTACCACTATAATAATATAATATGCGTATACGTATCATGTGCGTATGTAAATAATATACGAGTACAGTACATATTTTTCAATCTTTTCCGTGCCCCCGTGCCCCTCCCTCGTTTTATCGCTGACATTTATAATAAGTGACACACGAATGACCGAGTCTAACGAGTTTTTATTTTTTCTGTTAGGTAAAAATATCTTTATTTGCCGTCGATCGCGCTCGGCTTTAATGACTGTATAAAACACTACAATAACGTCTACAACCTTCTATATACGCGCACATACATACCGTATACGCATTTCCACTTACACGTGTGTATTTATAAACGCTATGAAACGTCGGTTCAAGTAAATTTAATCGTCGTACCTATATACATCACTTGTAAATATTCGTGCAGTGTGTTGCATGTGAATCTCACTCGTTGCTATTATAATATTTTCTCGGGAAACATGATATTTTTTTTTTTTTTTGTTAAGTCTTATTTTACAATAATTCATACGCAAGAAAGTTAATGTTTGGTGTTACACTAAATAGACTGTCTTGAAAACAAAGATTTTCAGATCGATTAGAAATCGACCAGGTGAATGTTAGAGCTGTTCGTATTTTCGAAATTAGGTAATATAAGTACGTTTCGCGCGAATTATTAATTATTTTCATTGATTATAATTAATTATAGTATATAAATATTAAATACTACTCAATTCAAGTGTTGATATAATCAATGGTATTATACAATCATAAATTTTCATAAATTAATAACACAAATTGTATTATTATTTCGGAGCCAAGTTACATGATTACTATAAAAGTGTGACACGGTTATTTTTAGTTACGAAATACAATATTTTCGATTGAGTCAAACATTTAAACCACATTAATATGTTCAATATTAATTATACACCATTAGGAATTAATATTTTCGTTTGTAATAGTGAGACCGACGGAATAGGTACTTTAACCAATATTTCAGAAATGTAATTTTTTGAAACGTATTCGTTTGCCGCTGTGGTATATATAAATATTATAACAATATAACGACACGTTGTATATTGGACTCATGGAACATGGAACCTACACAGTGTGTAATGTGTATACGTATGTCATGTACACGAAGGATCGCGTGTGTCATCGTACCTAATTCCTCGTCCTATTAGGTACAATATAAAGGTGCCTACCGAAGCCATTATTCCCAAGACCTGGTCGTTGTAGAAATGTAGTAACGATGTAATATTATAGTACCAGGGCTCGGGGATTCTATATAGCATTTATTAATTATTATATAATACATTATACTGATAAAAGTAACAGAATAATATTATAGCAATATATTAAGCTATTCATTTGTTTTATGTAACACAGATTTTTAATGCAGATGAAATAGCTCCGGTTTTGGTGCTATATTTTATTTGTATGCATGACATTTGATTTATTTTGAATTTTTTCATAAATTTCGTTATTTAAATTAGTATTGTTAAGTAAAAGTTTTTTAAAATGGGAATACTTCAGTTTAATTTGTTTATAAATTTATTAATTCATAAATATATAGTTATTTAATAAACATTGCTATTTTTTTTTAATTGCCTGCCAACGGAAGATGAAAATTAAGAAAACATTAAATAAATTGGTATTCATCATATTTGTTACTTACTACATTTAAACATATTATCTGGCTACGCTTACTTCTTAAATACTACTACTTACTACTACTTAAAACGCATACTTCAGACTTCAGTATACCTTTTTGTGCTACAAATTTTGAGCACAATCTATAATACATTTGGTTCGCGCTTTTATTTGGTGTCATTGCGCAAACAATCGGCGGCGGCGATCACGAAAGTAAAATATTATACGCGACTGGAATCCGGTAAGAAAAAAACGGTGGCGTG
Source organism: Chaitophorus viminalis (assembly GCA_025469195.1). Classification (NCBI taxonomy): domain Eukaryota; kingdom Metazoa; phylum Arthropoda; class Insecta; order Hemiptera; family Aphididae; genus Chaitophorus; species Chaitophorus viminalis. The sequence continues at coordinate 37,471 of JAIPRK010001156.1, forward strand.
TGAAAAAAACTAACATACTTCAGTGCTGCTACACTGCTATATACATTATTTTAATTCATCATACCTATATGAGCGTTATTACCTACTATTTACTCGAAAAAGAAATAATTTCAAAAACCGTCAGCGTTCTCCTCGCTCTATTACATAAATAATGTATATTAGTAATAATAATAGTGCACTTGTGCAAGTGCAGCGCTCCGACTTTGCGTCTCAGTGCGGCATTACGATGCGGTTATCAAGTCGCATTTACTACGAGTACGGCTTACGAGTTACGATTAAATCGCGGTCTTCGCGGTGGTTTCAAGTGCGGGATGCCCGGGTGGATTATACAGGATGATACATCGAGTCCATAATACCTATGTCAGTAGTATGTGTAAGGATACAAAGTCTTCAAATTGATCGTCTTGCGCGGTATATAGAGTTTTATGTGCACGCGCATTGCCGTATTATTATTATCTTTCAACGTTGCGTACATTCTGTGCAGTCGCCGAAGGCCAGCAATTATTATTATTCACATCATTGAGTCGTCAAAGAAATGATAACTCCAAAATAAATCTAGAGCAGCGATTTCAAAGTACTACAAATACTCGAAACATAATAATATATAAATGTGTGTATATTATGCTGTATTTTACCAGTTAAATTACGTCCTTAAATTGTGTTTGCGCAACGTATCTATATGTATATGACTATTTATGGAGATATTTATTTGTTTTTTCGATCTATAAGAATACAATATGATATGCTATTTCTAATATAACGCATTTTATAGTATTTTCATATAATATATATTATGTCTACATATAGTTCGAATATAAAATTATACTTCTAATTGAAAACAAATTGTTATAGAAAGAAGTAATTAACATCTACAATGTTATATTCTTTAAAGTATTATGATTATGTTCCAACGGATATGCATAATGTTTTACAGTAAATAATCTGAGGTATGTTATTTGTTATTTGCTTTTAGGAAGAAACCGTATTTTTAAAAAATAGAGATAAAAAGAAAGCTGAATTGTACCTTAAAGAAAAAAATGTGATGCCCTTGGTGAACCATTTGACCAGTACATTGTTATTACATGAACCCGACGATCCAGTGGCATTTCTCAAACTCCAGGTGGAAGACATGATTAATTTCCGTAACGATCAGAGCAAACAACCACCAATTCTGTTCAACAATGATCACTTAATTAACATTTTTAAGGGTGTTGACTATTTCAATATAGGTTCCATTGATTTGAAACAATACTTAAAAGGTGAACTGAACAATTATCAACATATTAAATTTATGTATTTAAATACACTTTTTAATTAACGTTTGGTAATTTAGTTGTCATTGAATACTTATTTACAATTATTTTATAAAAAGGTACTGTATATTCCAATACATAAGCCTAATCTAAGAACTAAAATAAAGAATAATGTGTATATACAAGATTAATCATAATATATTTTGAAGAATTTGTATTAAAACTTTTTATTATATATTTTAAAACGTTTAATTTTAACTACTATATAGCTATGAATATGCTGGAGTTGAATGAAAACGATTTCAATAAGAATCCACAAGTAGACGAAAGCAATCGAATTGAACGTAAAACATTCGTGAATGAAGCGTGAGTAAAAATATTTATACCTACCTACTGTATTAGAAATACGAGTACATAATAAACATATCGTAGATAATTATGATATATAGATGATACCTATATAGTTACACAATTTTAACTACACTACTACAGTACACGATAAACTTGAAACAAAATATAACTTAATATCAACATTACAGACTAAAACTTTTAAAGTTTACAGTTAAATATAATAGGTTATTAAATATTTATTTAAATATTTAGTTTCATATTACACATATTAAATGATTTAAATGTACAATAAAGTATATGTAGCTCATGCATATTCTTAGAATTGAATCAGGTAGAAAAACTGTAGTTTTAAATATCAATACGAAACATTTAATAACATCGAATTTTGAGAAAAATAAAACCACAAACAAAACATTATTTACCGTCGTCTGCAGGTCAACTTAAAATGTTTAGTATTTCATATTATTTATAGTTTTTAATTTTGATATTAATGTAATCGTTCGCATATTAATTATTGGAATAGCAGTTTGAAGTATCAATAATATCTAATAAATAATAATGTATGCCCGTAAACAGTATGTCGTAATTCTCATTGTCACGGTTGCACATGGTTCTATTTTATTATATTTATTGTTAATTAGACACCCTTGATAGTAATTAATTACCCTTGTTGATAAAATAAAAAATAATAATATAATATTACTGAACAATATATTTTGATTATAGCTTTTCTTTGTAATTATTTTTAATATATTGTTTTATAAACAATCGATAGGTAGGTAATTACACTGTCTAATATATTTCTTCTTACGTCCGTCGTCGATTATACTTTATGAACAAAGCCAATTTATCACATATGATATTTTATACTTAGATGCATATATCATTTTACTGATATCGTTTTAAACGTATTGAATTTAAGTAGGCCGATATAACAAACTGACAGTTGTGGACTCAAGGTTTATATAAATTTATATTATAGGTATTACCATAAAAATTCTTTAAGTGTAATTTTTATTATCCCTACTTGTTTTATACATTATAAATTATAATTAAACTTACAAGTATAATGATTGTATTGATAATTATATATTTTATTCTTATTCCACTTACAAAATGATAACTACAATATTTTAATATATAGCTCTGTACTTACTAAAACGAAAAAAGTTTCGTTGTCCCCGTTTATAAAATATTTGCATGGTTATAAATTTACTACTATTTTATACTATTTGTAAATTCAATGGTTATGAAACACAATTAAGTCTAAAAAAATTAAGTGACTACCAAACACACTTTTTAGATTTCGAATAATTTAGGAGCTCATAACAATCATAGCTCTTGTTCAAAGTGTATAATAGTCAGGGCCAAATTTAGGGGGGGGAAGGTCTCGTGTTGCCCCTAGTGACAATTTTTTAGGGGTGGCAAATTTTAAAACTGCTTCTACGTATATTATAATGTAATAATGTACATACAATTTCTTATGGGTCTGAGAGGGTGGCTCAACTTAGTGGTCCCAGAGAAGCAAAGTTCTAAATACGCCCCTAATAATAGTATAATATAATATTTATTAATTTTTAACGATATAAAACCTATAATATAAAATACCACAAACAAATAGTACCTAGCCGAGCGATATGCATTGTACTAATCAATTGTGAATGTTTCTTGTATAGGATTGTTTTATTATCACTTAAATATAAATATTTTAGCATGAATGCACACGATATTATGCAATTATAAATATTATTATAACAATCTTATGCATGAAAAACTGTACATTAACGGTTATATACGTAATGTTTTAATTTCATAGAAAGTTTGCGTTAATAAAACAGATGAACACGATGATACTACCGAAGTAAACGTAATCATAATAATGGACACGTGTACAAACAACATTAGCGATGGAAATATAATTTTTACATTAGTGAGAAACTTTATTTTTTGGGAAAATAAAATAATAACGTTAATGGTTGTTTTTTTTGTGAGCCGTCTATACGCACGTATATATGTATAGAATACATTAATACATTGAGTATAAATATATATGTATATAATAGGTCCCTCGGGCTCTGAAAGGTTTACACATCCAGCCAGTGTTGGTCGTAATACGGGAGGGATGGAACAAACACCGATTTTTTTCAGGGCACATTAGTACCTACAGACGCGCGTCACATTCGAATACGCATGGCGAGAACTATATAAACCGTGGAAAATCTCGACAATAAGAACGCGACAGTATTCGAGGTGTACACCGGTAATCAAAACAAATTCAATTGTGTCGTTTGGTACACCCCTTTTACTCCTTTATTTGAACAACATCTCCACGTGCGTATGGATGCGAGTGACCTAGTTCCCGAAACGATTATTCCAATTTGTCATGGTGAATATGTTATTTGTGTACAAAACGCGAGTACTTTTTGTGTACGTGTCAATATGGTCAACAATGCGACTTGACCCCAGGAAAAGGGTTGGTTAGGAATTTTAAGCGGAACATAATAAAAATCGTTTCCTATACACGAGTATACAAGAAGAAATGTTTTGTGTTGACCGCTCATTTTATGTACAACAGATTCCGTTGGTTTTGGTGGAGGGTTGTCGAATGATGTGTGAAATGGTATACAACCCTAACTAGATTATATATGACCTGAGGTCTTAAAAACACAAAAAAAAACTAATAAATAAAGTCTTGACTCAAGCATTGTAAGGCCTATTGCTGACTAAACAAACGAGAGAAAAAAATTTACCTGTAAAATGATTTACTTTGGAAAAGAAACCTAAGTATATGTTTGAGAATGTTTAAAAAATGTTAGAAAATGATTAAAAGTTATAAGTATAAAGTTAATACACGTAAATGTATGCTTCTTGTTATTATTATTTTTGCTGAATTATTTGCTTTAATTATTCTATTTTGTTTGTATTGTATGCATATATAATATTTAGTGCTATTGAAACTGTTGCTTTTATCGAATTAATGACAATTTTTATGGATGATACAATATAATATCATAATATAACTATATAATTTTCTGTTTATTAATTATATATATATATTAATAAATATATTATAGTATTTATTTTATTAATTTCAATATAGTAGTTAATATACTGTGTTTGACTAAAAATACGTCTAATAATGTATTCCGTATTTCCGTATACAGGAAACAATTAGTTGTCTATTTTGATAATGATTAAATTGAAGAGATGTAATTAATATTTCATTTATTTTATTGTTCTCAATACTTTGCTCGGGAATTGTATCCATTAAAATTAATTACAATTTTTGAAATTCAAATTGTTTTTTTCAACATTTTTATAATTCATCCGTAGACATTATAATAGCTTTTTAATTATATATATATTATATACCTGAATTCTCTATGCGTAGACCCCTTGGGAAAAAATTATCGAGTATAATCGAGTGCACATTTTTCGATTCTCGGTTAATTCTTAGGGTTCGATTATTGTAGAATTTATTCGCAATTAATATACAATTAGTATAATAAGCTATTAACTTATACTAACTTATAAACAAGATTTCAATATGGATGTAATAGCTCTTTACTACTGAGTTTTACAAGACTACGATTGTACACATTGTTGCAGAAATAATTATACAGGAACTACCTATAATTTTTATCTATATTTAAAATGTATCAACATACTACTAATATTTTTACAGGTGAGATTTAAAATAAAAATAAAAGAACCGGACGGGGACTCGTTCTGCTGTACAGGATGGAGTGGACCTTGTTCATATAGGATAGGTCATTATTGTGGATGTATTAAATTTGATTACATGAATAGGTATCATTGTATACGAAAAGAGATTCTGAACGGAAATGATTTAAAATACCTAAAGTAAAACACCAATTAAGAGTCGTTTGCAGATATATGTAAATAAGTATAAAGATATTTTTAAAACCTATGATTCAATTTTGTATTGCAATATTTGTGAAATTCTAGTTATCTCCATTACAAAGTTTTTGGTAGATCAAAATTTATCTCGTGGTATACATTATACACGAATACAATTTAAAACTCAAAAAATCAAATTTCAAAAATGTAAAATAATGTTCCATCTTTAATATAAACGTAGATAACTTTAATGAAGATTTTATTTTTGCAAATATTTCTTTATTTGAATTTTAAATGGCCAAGAATTTAGGGAAGAAGATCCGTCGACAAAACAACGAAAGACTTTTTTATACTTTTAAAACCTTTTTATACCTTTTTTAATACTTAATTAGGTACTTAATATTTATTTTATACATAATTTTAAATAAAATGTTTTTGAATATTTTTGATTTAATTGTAAAAATATATTTTTTAGCATAATACAGCATTTTTAGAAGCATATTTTTTGTGCATATATACGAGTATATATCCGGTCCCTCGCTATAATACTCGTTTGGTTGAGATAATTTCGATCTCGTTAAAATAATTTTCATTCAACTTAAACATGTACTAATGTACGAGTTTGTTGATTAAAAAAAATTAACCGAGTAAAACCATAGGCGAAATTAAACATTTTAATTAGTGTCTACGTCAGCCTATTGTAAATAATCTCCCCCTCATCTTATAATAGAGTAAAGTAAACTGCATAATAAATGTTAACATGTTGTAATATTTTTACTGTTGAATTAATAAATAAACAAGATAAAAAATTAATAATTTGTTAAATATATATATAGATTTTGTTTAATATTTAGATGGTACTTTTATGGAATTGTGGACCATGATTTACCAAAGTCAGACTTATTTTGCTGTAAATCATTAGTTTAATAAATTAATCACATTAAACAAAGTAACAATAAAAGTCAAAAAGACTAATAATATAATATTTGATTTGTCGAACAAAAGAATAAAATTAAAATGTTAGATTCATTTGTATATAATATGTTATGTTCCCTACAGATACACAGATGATAAATATCACAAATTACAATCTATCAACCGATTTATTTGATATAGTCATGACTCAAGATGACAAAACCTCCTACAGATCGAATGGATATTGATTTATAGTATGATTTATTTTATTTCAATCGTAATTATTATCAAATAAACGTCAAAGTTATAAATGTTTTGGCTGTAAATTTTAGTTTTGACTGTACATGTACATCATTGTTAAACCATCGAACTACAAATAAAAACGATTTTAAGCAAAAGTCGGTGTAGTGTATATACAGAGTTGAGAAGATTCATAGATATCTATCAATATCTCAAATGTGGTGAGACCACTACTACAATTAGTATACTTTATATCTTATTTTTACATTTATAATTTATCCCTTCTACTTATTACGTAATGGAGAAAATAGAAATGCATAATAAAATACAAGTAAGACAGTTTGTTTTTCATTTGGCTTTAGTTAATAGACTTTTTAATTTACCTAATTGTTCACAATAAGATTAGTTGTATTCCAGTGTTCTTTTCGGTAGATAACATTAAGTAATCAAAAACATGCATTGATTGTAACTGGGATTTTAATGAAATTCTAGAATTAAATATGTAATAATAAAATATGCCTAATATCATAAATAAATTAAGAATCTAAGTAATATTTAAGTTATATTTTATTATTCATTAATTTAACCCCAATTATATTATTCATTGCATAACATTTTTTATTTTTTCGACGTTTTTATGTTATAAACATTTACTTTTTAGTTTAAAAAATACGTAGCCCTCCTAGGGAGCCAGAGACTAAAGAAAAATAACAATAATTACCACAACTGTCATATTTGATATAATACGAGTATAGAAATTTAAAATCATCCATATTTTAAGATACTTAATTTATGTGGGCATTCGATTTATAATCAAATTAATTTTTAGACGGCATCTTTATACATTTACGTGAATATATGAATCCTAAAATTCCTTATATTATGTTGTGTTTAAGAACTCGTATCCAATAAATTATGATCAAACAATTTTTCTATATACACGTCGTCTCGAGACGTTTATAATAATATTAATAATATGTTACTTTTGTACCTAGTCGATATAATGTTATATTATACAATATCTGAATATTAATAAACCGTCTTGAAAGTAGTATTTTATCCGACACGGACATTTGATGATAAATCAGAAAAAAAATGCATGTCCTATCTGCTCGGGTCAGCACATATACGCAAGCGTGTTGATGTTCAGCAGTGGAGTTTTCGCGAAATAGTCGAGCGAGAAAACCGAAAAAACACGTGTTGCAGCTGCAGTGCGTCGTCAGTATGACCTGCAGTCGAACATGTATACGGACGAACGGAAATCACATTGATTTATTCGAGGGTCTATAATGTGTTTTCGTCGCGTTTAAGATTTCGCGTACCACAACAACAATAATAATAATAATAATTAATAACAATAATAGATTACATCTCCAAGACCTACAACACGCGGATTTTCGCGTACAGACACGTACAAAACGGCTATAACAACGCGTTATTTCCGCGAACCGCCGCCTTTGCGAAACCGAACCCGCTGCAGCCACCGTCACCCTATCCGGATGACGGTCGTTCAGACATGGGCCACATTAAATGAACCTGTGCGTCAGTTCGTGGTGGTGCAGGTTCGTAAGGTTGTTTGCTGACCGTCGACGAGCCGGAGGGGATGATTTCGTTTGTCCACCGCCGCCGGGGTGCGTTTCCATAATAATATTAAATTACGATACACTCCGACCGTAGAAACGTGTGTGTGTGTGTAAGACCCTGCGGGGTGAAACCTCAAGCTGTGGCGGTGGCAAACCGGTTCGGTTCTTATGCTTGCCGTCCTAATAAACCCAAACGTCGGTCGCCGCAGTCTTCGCATCGTGGTGGGAGGAGCGGGGTGGGAGAAACTAGCGCGCGCGCGAGCTCGTAACGAAAGACGTGCTGGGCGGCGCGACCGAACGAGAGCGGCGGCTACGAGGTCAGTCTGTCGACGCTGTTCAAGCGATTCGGACACGACGTCATTCTTCGCACTGGTTCTCGCCACCACGATCGTCTGCGTCTATATTCTTTATAGGTATAAAGTGTGTTACCCGCGGTTTTTTTTTTTCGCGTAACGAACCACGAAGTTTTCTCTCTCCAACCGTGTGTCTCCTCTTTTTTCCGTCTCGTACCGACCGACCGTGTAGTGCTCGCGTTCAGTGCCGCGACCGAAAACGTACATCTATGTGGCTGTACAAATACCGGTACAAGTTTGCGGGCGAAACATCGAAGAAATGACCAGCGCGGTGATCTCCAGGCTTCGGACCGGACACCGTTGGCAACCGTTTGCCAGCAATTGGCTGGTGGTGGTGGCGCTGCTGCTGCTGGCTTTCGCTACCGCGTCGTCTCGGGCGTCTGACAGTTGCGACTGGAGCGGAAGGTAAGATCAAGGAGTTAATAATAATATTAATATTATACTTATTATTATGATTTACGACCATGGTGTATGCGTAAACAACATCGCGGCGCTTTGGTCGGTACCACTACAGTTATCTATAGATATCCTTGCAGGTCGTTACCGATCGCACGATCTCCAGCGCCGTTTCTAAGGGTTGTGCTCGAGGGCCGGAGGTGCTCAATTTTTTTTTTTTTTATCTGTTTCACTCGTATACGGACACACAGACTACAGTGAATACACCGAATCTTACGAACTATAACATTATTCTTAATCGATATAAAGATTAAAGATATTGAACTTTGAGATTTTTAAATACTATCGATTTTTGTTTTTTTTTCCTCGTTAACATTTTACCGGTCGTGCGTAGAAAAATATAAAATATAGCTTTGCTTTTACACGATATATATAACTTTCTATAACATTGATCCACTTATGTACCTACACATTGATTAATCACTGTTTTGAATGTAAAGACAATTAATAGCTAGGTAAATGTTAATAAAATTGCCAATTACGGTCTACGTGTAAATTGAATATGTTATGAGTGAAAAGGGATGGAGCTTTTAATGCAGCGATAGACCTGCAGGAATAGTTGTTATTATACAACTTGCGAAAATTTGCATTAGATTTTTATTTTTGCATAACCAAGTTATATTTGTATTTATTTTTTTCATAATTTAAATAACATTTTTCAACTTTAAACTTAGTCGAAAGCTAAAAAAAATGTTTTTAAACTTAGTAGCTAAAATAGTGATTTTTCTTTGTATTTTAATTGTTATAGATAAACTAAGATAATATATACAAACTAAGTTTTATAATTGATTCTAATCTATGTTATTAGTATTTTTATTTATGATGAATTGATGAATAATATTCGATATTTGGATGTTATTAAAATGTGTACTATAACATAACCGAAAGATTATGGGAATGAATCAAATTCGTTTATGTTCTTATCAGAATATCATGAATACATATTAGGCCATAGAATAAACAATAATGTAGGCATTTCTCTTGATTCTGAATGTTTTGGCGATATAAAATTTATAAGGTAAAAGAAAACATTATTATAATCATAAATAGAAATTATTTTTGCCTTTAAAAAGTTAATAAGTAATTAATTGCAAATCTATTGTAATTGAACATAAATATAATTTAAACATTTTTCTAAAATGATCATATGATTAACAGAGTGCATTTGAATACGAGTACCTATACATACAGTTTTAACTATTTTGTAATTTTTATCCATATTTATTACTTTTTGTTATTTTATTCTTAGTAAAATATAAATAAAAAAAATTATAGGAATTTTTTAATCTTAAATTGCAAGTATCTTCTTATTTTTATTACCTACTTATGTATATAATGTATTATACGTTTAAATACAATAGTTTAATATTTTTCTGTTATTTCATAGTTATTGAAATAGTTATCAAAAACTATTGTACCTTTATTAGATGAATAGGTAATTGTTCTTATCTATAAAACCAATTAGGTTTCACTCCTTTATTGGACTGAACACATTTTTTTTTCACTTCAATTAGGTCACGTGTGCAAAACTGGTTACAATAAAGCTCTTGAAACATACCGACCTGTAGGATACATTCGCTCCCCCGTGTTTTAATTATAACTAACAATAAAAAATGTATATTCGTATACGGATAACATAGTAAACCAGAATAATATAGTTTGCCAAATTCGGTATGAGATTTATCCGGTCATCAATTATTGTAACCAGTTTTTTTATTTTTTATTTCATGATGTTCAAGACCATTTTCTTTATCTTACATAAAAAAACATAGCAAGAAATAATGCGCCTGTACAGAACGCATTTTTATCATTGATTCTTGATTAGAAAAAAAGTTAACTTGTATAGGAAAATAAATTATAATTTACTATTTTGGAACAATAACATCATTATACATGTTTTCGATGAATGCTGACTGCCAGTTTTATTTAAACGTTTTCGCTCTCCGAGTGTTTACTCGTACATTGCATCTGCATGTTTTCATTTATAAATCAACCATATTGGCATACTGAATGAATAATAGAAAATGCATGCTTTTCAAATTTCGTAGAAATCATAATAACTAGATAATTAGTATACAGTAATTAACGAGACTTCCTGTGACTACTGCCTTTTGTGTAGTTTATATTTACGTTTATTCGTTACTGTTTAGGACACTTTGAGTTCCGGTCAATCAGAGTAACATTGTTACACCTGAAAGAATCCTGTACGATTAACATATTATACTACTTCATGTTTTGTGTGCTTTTAAGTGTTTTATTCATTCCGTGTAGTGAAAAATGAAATGACTTATGTTCCTATCCATGATGCAAAAATACTTGTCGAGTAATTTATAGTCCATTTAAATACGTGTGTATTTAAATTAATTATTTTAATTGTTACAATACAACACAAAGTGTCTAATTTAGTTAATGGTTCGATGTTTTAAATGACTTGGTTATATTATTTTGAATTTTTGCTACATACTGTAAAACAGAATACTTATTTGCTGTATTGCCAATATATGTCGATAATAAATAATAACATAATACTATCATTGTTATGGTGTAATTCTATTGCTACACAGTTTGCCTTTTAGTGATTTTATTTTAAACGTATATAATGGTATATGAATAGAATGAATTAACTAGGTATGTAATCATATAGTATTGTGTACTATTTTACAGGAGTCTCAAATTATTTTAAAGTTTAAAAATTGATTTTAATTAAAAGTACCTATATATTGTTAAACATTAAGGTTATTCATATTTTTTCATATTATATTACACAATCTTATACATGGTAGTATGGTACGTACCTATATTGATTTATTTTATTGTTTATGTTTATGTACCGCATATATCCTCAAAGTAGAGTAATTGTTTTGAATCTTGAAAAACGTTAAGTACGGTCTTCGACTATCAGTTCCCACGAAAGCGCACATCATCACTGTGCAATTTCTCTATTCACAACGTCCGACCCCGACGGCCGCCAATTCGTGACGTCGAACTGGAGTTTTGTAATGAGATTAAAAAGAACTGTTTCTTTCTAATACTTTCTCTGATTCGTGATCAAGACAGTTACTGTCTTTCATCTTTATTTAAACGACATGTCACGAAAAAATATAACACAATCCATATTGGAAAGCAGATCCTTCAATATTCTAAGAGAAAAATTATGTCTAGCTACTATAATTGATTTTATAATATTATAAAATAAATGCCATTATGTATACCCCATGAAGTTTTATTTCTCTACATTCCGTACACGATAAATTTCGAAAACAATGTGAGACCCAATCTAAACTTCCAAAATTAAGAATAGATGAGTTATTAAAATGTTATTAAATATTATTCATTATTTATAATACGTAGAACATGTTTTAAAACTAATACAGTACTAATATTAACGTGAGAATGATAATGCTATCTGTACGCTGTATTTATAAGTTCCTTATATTGTGTAATAATTTCGTGAGAAGTACAATTTTTTGTCGTGACCTATGCAATAGAGTAACCAATTACTTTCAAACGTGCTCTACTCGAAACGAAAATATTTTTAAATACACGTTTCTTTGAAGAAGATTGACTCTTTTCGTATGATGAATGTTTCAAGTTTTACGTAACTTCTTTCTACAAAATAATAAATACTATTTGGAAGTAAAAATACCATCCATTGTTTTGTTTGATACTCATGGATCATGAGTTTATGACACTAATAGATAAATAAAGTTCAGTAGAACTCTAAAATATTATGATCATTAATTACAGAAAATGCTTGTATAATACTATAGTTGTTACTATTACTAACATTTATATAGTGAAATTAGTTTTGAATTTTTAACATTAAATGTGTAAGTCAATAATAATTAGGATTTTTTTTTAATTGAACAAGATAGATAGGTATGCGTTGGAACTTCGACCACACGTATTCAATTACCATTTACCAACGCCATTAATGGATAAAGAATCGTATGAGATGATTAGTAACTGGCTACCGTCTGTAATCACATATTCTGTTGAGATTTCCATTTGCACGATTTCCCCTTCTCATTTTGTTTTTTGTTTTGTTTTTGATTATACGAGTAACACGTTGTGAGGGGACCCGCAGCATGTAAAATGATACGACCCTTTAAATATTGTTTCAACACCAGCCGTTTTTATTTTATGAATATTAGTGTATAACAGGTGGTGATGAAGGCCGTGTCAATTTTAGTGCACGTGTGTATATGGATAAAAGTATTATATTATTTGATCTAAAGGTCTATTTACTAACTTTTTTATTTGAATAATTGATGTATTCGATGATTGAATTAATCTGATCTCTGGCGTATATTTGCGACAGATCAGGCGTACCTACTATGACAATACGTTGAAACAGATAACGGTATTTTATTATAATTCGTCTGTAACATGGTAGCCTCGAAAGTATCTCAAATTCTTTTCCAGAGACCTAATAATTCCAATCACAATAAAATGTCTCAGAAATTAATGGAAACATGTGTTTTTATATTAGATCCCAGCATGACTCTAAAACGATAACAATGGACCCACCTCAGTTCGATTACTTGGCACGTTTTGTAACAAAAATCATTTTCTCTCATACCAACCCCCCAAGGTTTACCAGTATTATTACACTGTCTGGATTTGGGGATGATCGTTCAAACGTATCGATCATCCGGGTGCGATTTCTTTTATAGGTCCTTTGGGTAATTGGCCCCGTTTTCCTAAATTTCATGTGCACGCATTATTATAGTTTGTACAAAATTATAGACCTTTTTGCGGATCAATTGTATTATTATAGAGTTTGAGTTTTAAGTTTTTAATAAGTTCAAACGATTATGGGTAATTGCACGTACTATAGCAATAAATAAGAGTATTATATATATTATGCTTGAGGGTTTGTTTCATATTTTTATTGTAAGAAGGGAGTGTAAACGTTATTGGCGCCACACGCACATGCAATGTATAACCCTATTGGTATGAATAGAGGGACATCGTACCATATGGCCGTCAATGGAATCGCAACATGTGGCATTGTTTTTGCTGTTATTACTGCGTTGTAAGACAGTGGGCGTTGTTTGTAGGACCCTTGAAAATTTGTCGCTAATTAAATGATTTTTGTGACTAGTTAAAAAGTCGTTTTTTCTGCAAGGACAAAAAACATATCGGTTTAGCTATGGCAGATTCCTGAACGTCTGGTTAATCAGTCCAAATTACCACGCAGACTATACATAATTATTAGTTAATGAACTCAACAAAAGGCCTATTCAATTATAATTCTGTTCTGATTGTTTATTTTTATAATTTCTCCTATTGAAGGATTATCTATTTATTATTTTTATAAACGTGTTTTTTTAACACATGCCACTAGTTGTTTCAACAAATAAAATGCGAAAAAAATAAAATCCTAGCTCACTTGTGTAACTCAATATTTTTGGCGGTTATTTTTTGTTTTGTTTTTGTTGTTGTTGTTATTCTTCTTCTTATTATTATTATTATTATTATTATTAATTTTTCGATGGTCAATTTTCCACAGCAGTTTACTCGTCTGGAAAAAAATCAACTCACATTTGATTGAACTTCGCGTGTGTTGCGGTGGAAACACGATACTAACCAGTAACCGTGGTGAACAACTAAAATATAACGTCTAATCGCTCGGAAAAACCATTAGGTAATTTGATACGTAGCCGAGTAGTCCACTGTTGTAGTCCAAGAATAACAAAATAATATTATATTTAAAGCATTTTCAAAATCGGCGGGCAGAAAATGAGAATTATTGGATATTTGTATTTTAGTTGACCGGCAAGGATCCCAAATCCTCTCAACATGCTATCACGCGGTCTAATCCGTCAAACACCCTCATCAAAAAAAGGGTAGACATTTGTGTCTAGACGGCCGAACAAGATAACACGACATTTTTGTCAGAATAATGCATAATAAAGAATCCGCCCACCAAATAATCGCACAATCCAGTCGAAATGAGTTGGCTTGCATCTGCTATGTCATCTGCACCCTGGAGGCTAGGACCAATATTATAAATAGCATTGTATATTATGTATACATTGGGTGTATAATGTATATTACTGTTGATCTTAAATTCAAGGAGGTTATATAAATAATATATATGTACGACGAAAGAAAATAGTTGTTTGAATCGCAATTGAATTGCATTGACGAGATAAAAATACGTACTAATATTTATAATAAATATATACGAGTGACGGCCGAGACTTATGAAAATTTTCAAGCTGCAATTAGTGTATCAATTTGTCTCAGTGTCGTTGCTGTTGTTGTTGTCTTCGAGATGCAACTAGCCGAGAAATCACAGTAGAGATGTACAAGCACGATAATTGTGTGTCGCGGTCATTTGTAGTGATTAACATTTTGAGCACTATTTCCTTCATTCCGATCCCATGAACTTCTGTTGCGAGTGGCACCGACACGTCGTTTACAAGTGACCATCACTGGTAATAAACATCGGTAAAAACGGTGAGAACTGACGGCGAATATTTCTGATGGTCTATTGTAAGGAATCTAGAGGTTTTTTTTTCCCATGGAACAAAAAGGTTGATGATACGATTTTAATATCTTCGACGTTTGTTTATATATATTATATATGTAGTGATAAACCATCATGGTTCTGTGATACGTTTCACAGCTCTATTGTCTATTAGCTGTCGACCAAAATTTATAATCGTTATAACATCAACGAAAATCAATAATATAGTAAAGAAAATAATACATAACATGTACCATGTACAAGTAAACGAGTTAATACTATTCAAGTATTCTACGTATTTCTTTGTCGGAGAACTTGTGTAAACTCCGTTAACATAATATTACCACATATTCAAGTTTTCAGTATTACAGAATTAGTGTTTTATATATTTAATGAATCACTTAAATCTAGATGATTCCCGATTTAATCGTCCACGCGAATAGTTTTTTTTTTCTTTTCTTCAAGAAATGCATGGAAAATTATTCGTCTTTGGACTTTGGTTTACAATCATAATATATCTACATTGTCTGCTACCTTTTGGATTTCATTATAAGTATACTTTATTCATGAGCATTATTATTCATCGTCTGCGGCTGCTTAAATTGTATGAAAATTTGAGGGATTTTTCACAATAGACGTTCTGTAACGATGTCATAAACGCTTATGATGTATATTATGGTTTTATAATAATTAAATGGCCTTTAGCGTAGAGCGTAATTCAATAGTGAACGAGTCACAAGAGCTAATAACATCGGCAATGGGCATTGTGTATTAAACTTCTACCTGTTGAAAGAAACCCCAAACAAACTGCATTATAATGCACGGAGGGGACATATGCCAGCTGACACTCGAGCTCTCCTGGCCCTCGTGGGCTGGTTTCACTATACTTCGCCAGGACAGAATTACCACGCACTGACCGTGTTATTATTTTCTTTGTGACTATAATAACATTTATATATAATATCAACAAAAAAAAAGGTACTAATTTTTTTTTTAGTTATACATCTTGAGTAAAAAGCAACAAACGTGTACAACAATAACGAAAAAAGAAGGGGGAACGAAAAGTGCCCGCTGTCAATGAGCACGAAAATCAATTACTTGGGTTGAAATATTATTACTCTCAAGTGACAAAATTAATTATGGTACATACAAAACGTGTGTATAGACTCTTCTACCATGTTATCATTTATCATGCAGAGCCGGTTAGAAATAAGCACTCGTCAACCAACACTTATTATTGTACCCCGTCCGGACGATATTGTGTGTCGTGTTCCTTGTAACCATCATTAATCCATAATGAATACGGACGCATAGGGATAATCGGAACTTGGCGGCCGATGCAAACTCGTCTTCCTCGGTGGTCTGTTGTTGCTCTTCGTCGTTGATCATTTAATATCATTACCGTCGGTCGGCGCGAATCTCTGTAAGAAAACCATTATAATTACATAGATCCGCTCGCAGTTATCCTACACATGTGTATGTAATAACGTAATATTTTATAATACATAATGGTTGACCCGGTTCTTGGGATACTTCGATCGACATTTTATTATATTAGGTACACTCGGATATAATGTGTAATATCCTATACATAATATATAATGATTCGACGCGATTTCGAAAATATCTATCGATATACGAAGACACAGATCATTAGAGTCAAAGTCATTTATCATTATTTCATTTCAAGGTTATCTTTTTTTTTCGAAATATACATGCGCCCGATGATTATTACTCGATCCTCCACTACTACACGTACATCGTACATTTATCTGAAGACAAGACGTCGAAACAATAACGAGTATAGCGACCACCGTGTTAAGACATAAATCATCAAATTAATCCGTTTTGGATTGTAAAAGTGGTTTTTTTTTTGTTTCTATCGGATTCGTCTGTTTTATCATTGACACATCAACATTATGCCTTCGATGTTTAATACACGGAAAGGGTTAGTCTCTAATCTATCCCTAATAAGCGTACGTGTACCGGGCGATTACAATCACCCCGTAGTTCGCTTGAAATGGTTTTACACGTTGATCTTATTGATGACACGTGTTGAAATCTGGTAGGTAGTTATTTTATACATGAATATAGATTATTGATAATTTATTCGGGTCGTTTATAGTCCAAACGAATATAATAGAACGAAGTTTCAGGTTTTGTGTAATAGCTCGATTTGCATAAAGTAATATCAGAACTCGAATACTGCGCAGTGGATGCTATATTATTTGTGGCGACTGCTTTATGGACGCATTGCTCACCGCAGCAATATAATGTATATAATAACCCAAGGAAGCTGTAATCAAATTTACATTTCGTTAGTAGAAATTGCTAAAGGCATGTGGTATAGAATGCAGGATGTTTTCGGACCGCTGACTTCAGAACAACACTATTAATTGCTAGCACTATATAGAACCGTGGAACTACATTATTTGTTTTTACCGCAAAAGCCAATGTGGTTTCAGTCGCGATTATTACGCCGCGTACACAATCATGTATAATATGATCTGTATATAATATGAAATTAAAATGTCACACGTCCTAATTATTATACATATTATCTCTAGTTTATATCGGTGTATAATATATAGTTTTAGAAACGTTATTGATTCGTTCGTCTTTTAGAAATCGACTATAATTTAACTATTAACGTATTATGTTTCCACATTGACTGTTACTGTCTTGCGAGTACTAAAAATTTGCATAGTTATTGAAACGTTAATCGTTGAACAGACGATAGATAAGGTCCGTGTGCGTGTGGCGCACGTCACTCGTATAGTCACTATCCGAAAATAAATTATATAATTATGTATAGAGAGATTTCTATAAAAATTGACCACGAAATCGAACGGGTCCGACTAGAAATTACCATTTTAAATGTCAACGAGGAGATAAATATATAATGTTATAATCAAAGCATACAACTGCCCCCCGCTGCAGTATGGTTTTCGTGTAGGAGGCACCTACTGTTAATGACGCACCGTATATTTGAATATTTCATCATCAATAATCGTACGAAAAGTCGAATGTTATTTAATTACACATCATTATAATATACTTGGTATTAATTACTTGTCATCATTAGCTGCAGTGTTCAGAACTTATAGTATATATTTTTTTTCCTCATTTCAGCGGCCTCACGGAATCGTCGGAACAATCGGTGCGTCCTGTCCGGCTGGACAAGTGTTGGGCGGGCAAGGTGCGATGGTCCTATCCACGCGGTGCGCTCAGAGTGGTGTTCCGGCTGACCGGCACCAGCGGTGGCCGTGAGTTCCGCGTGTGCCTCAAACCGGACAAGCTGGACGGCGTGCGCGTGCTGCTGGACAGTGCGCCGCGCCGCCTGATCGCCGTGTACGATTACCGGTCGGCCGACGAACCGGCCGCGCCCCTGCGGTCCCGGTGTTTCAAGAGCGTCGGTGGCACGGCCGCGTTCTACGTGGAGGCGGACAAGACGAGCGATCGGTCCGGTCCCGTCCGGTTCCGTTACGATCTCGAACCGCTCGCCTCGCCGGCACCCGAACTGTTCGTAGCCGACAACCTGGACGACGGTGAGCACATTATTAATTCTACGTTGTGTTATGTTTAAACGTTGTATAGATACGTGATATAACGGTTAGGTGTTCGTTTCACGGGACTTTGATTTGAAGCTACATTATACGCAACAGATGTATAGCTTATAATATATACTTACCTAATCAAGTTCCATATAGGGCTAGGAATACTAGGATGTTGGGAAAGGGGAGAATCTATAACATTTATTTTATTTTTAGTTTTTTTATCAGAAAAATTTAAAAAATAATGCTTTGTTAAATGTTCTGCATTTTAAATCCTTGTCCTTCCACGCACCTGCTTACATAATATATATATACTCCCCTTTCTATTTAATTAGATTTGTCTCCGATCACCGATTATTTTTCATATACATTTTTTTTACATTAACCGTGGTATTTTAAAATGATAAGATATATTATCCTTTTACAATTTTTGGGCACACTGAAGATAGGCATTTAATATTAAAACAACTCTAGACTAATTTTATACTCACATACACTATATTTTATACATGATTGCGTTGTATATTATTTCGGATGCTTAAAACATAATAGCGTGTTAATTCATTTCATCAATACGAATATTATTCAATTATGATAAATCAATAAATCGAAAATCATACCTAAAGGCTAAATGTGTCGGTAAAAGTCTAAAAAAAATATAAATAAATGTAGAACAAAATTCTCTATAATATACATATACATATATACGATATAGTTTTATTATTATTACAATTTTCTTTTTAATTTTATATTTCCTGTTATTTTGACATTACGGGTAGTCGAAATTATTCTAATTCGGTTCGGCACCAATACGTTTGGTGATTGTTTTCTGTGTTTACAATAATTGAATTGTTCATTGTGGTCATTATTTTAATTTCATCGAATTCAAGACGTAGGTACAAACGACTAGAAAATATCATTAACAGTTATTATTCACCTCATTTATGATAATATATCTTCTTTTTTCTATTTTTACTTTTGTAAATAAAATATATTGCGTTGTATACATTATTATTTTTACGATAAAATAGACATTGGAAAAGACTTTTACTCCATTTATATTAGGTATTTAGGTCGGTCCATATATAAATTGTCGTTATTGATAGTAATGTATACAGAACGAACATATTTTTTCCCTATCAATATTGATAAAAATTGTCTGCAAAATAGAACAGATATTATAATGTACAGTGACAACTAACATTAAATTAAAATAAATAAATTATATTCTCAAAGAACATAAAAGTAATCTAGTATTTAAAACTGCCACGTAGTACCTATATAGTTATTACTCTCCGTTTATAATGAACACCTGTTAGATATAAAATAATAAATCATTTATTTAACTACTATATGAAAATTTATCAATTTCTTAAGGCTCGTGTGTATCTTTTATTAATTTATTAACATTGACAATCAAAAAACAAGAAAAAAAAACAAATTGGACTCGTTTTCCAGCCCACAATGTATTAATAGAATACAAATGTGAATACACTATG
This sequence comes from Chaitophorus viminalis, assembly GCA_025469195.1. Lineage (NCBI taxonomy): Eukaryota > Metazoa > Arthropoda > Insecta > Hemiptera > Aphididae > Chaitophorus > Chaitophorus viminalis. The sequence continues at coordinate 58,014 of JAIPRK010001156.1, forward strand.
TAAAACATTAATAATTGATCAAATTACATTTTCTTCGAGCTTATATTTTCTATTCAAAATTATCGAACTATAACACTTAACATTTAAATTTTATGTTTACTAATTTAGTACTACCTATGTCGTTTTTTTTATCTGATGGGCGTGACACGACAGTAAAATCAAGACGATTTCCATTGATAGGTATCTGAATTAAAAATAATTTCCGATGCACTTCGACAGATCGTATCCCGTGTGCACTGTGTGTGCGTTGGTGTTTGACCAGACACTAGCGTGTTATTAATATTTTAAATTTCAACGTACTAACAAATATGTACGTGATAAGCGTACGAACTGTTAAAACAATATTTTCTAATAGGTTTTTATCTGTTTTACGATCGTGCCGCTCGGACGGCTTGCGATGCCATTCATATTGAAGTCTGCCGACGAACTGTATCACAATATCTCCTTGCGCATCTGCAGCATCATATTATATGTGTTAAAAGTTTTCATTCGTATGCATTTTCTTATGTCGGTCGCAACACGTGTTCCGGCTGTACAATGAGCAATAACAATGATAATATAAGCGGTGCGGCTTTTTGCAGATTACACAGAACGAGGTAAAAATTAGACAGGTGCGCCCCAGACGACTCGGTATTGTTCATCGAAATAATCATTGACCCTAATTTTCTTTACTTCATTAGAAACAATAGAGAATCAACTTCACAATACCTACCTATATTCGTCTTTGAATCGTCAACCTCCGCATTTTGAATACATTGAATTTTCAGTACAGGCACCACCCGTGCATATTATATACAGCTAAGTATTTTTAATCTTATGAGTTCTGAAGTGTAATTTTTTTTTTTAAAATATATAGGTATTTTGTTTTTTGAAACTTCCGGAATATTAACATTATTTTACTAGTTTGTAGCTGTTTTTGCTCGACCTGACCTCTGTACAAGAAACGTATATAAACATATTTTCACGATTATAAAAATTTACTATTTTCTTACAGAAGTACTTATGTTTATAAATTTGATTATAAAAACAATAAATTGTGAAATGATTTTGCTTTTTATAACTATGTAAAAAGTTGACTGCCAACATTGGACGCGACTGCAACAGCACATATATTCTTGATATTATCATATTTTATCTGGTTTTGTATTACGGTATATTATCTTTAATGCGGATTTATCCTACGTTCGGTCAGCATATTACCAAAGTCCTCGATGGTAGTCTCGAAAAAAAAGACTGGCCATAAATTTACAGAAGGTAAAAAAAAATACATATTATACTCATACGCGTCGTTGAAAAAGACCGGTTTCGCCTACATTAACAAAGTACACACTATATAATATACACTTTTATTTCTGTTATATGCTTTTTTCTTTTATTACACAGTTATTATTTATTTATTATAACCATAAACAATGGGAGATGGCGGCTATCGAAGAAACACACTAATAGTGATTTTTATTTCAAAAGTTGTAGGATGTTTAACATAAATTGCTATTCTTATGTGCAAGGAGCTTCTTGTAACAGACATATGTTCTAAGCTATTGAATTTTAATATTTCGAGTTGAACATAACGATTTGTTGTGTAAAGATTTTCGGTCCCTAACTATGATCTATAGAGTCTAGAAGACTATACAAATAAATTACAGCCGTGGTGTCGAATCGTATTATTATATGTCAATTTGGAAAAAATATACATTAAATAGTTGAACATTTGGTTATATTCTTAGTATAATATTGTGAATTATATGTATACCTATATACATAATATAATATATATATATATATATATATATACATGTGTATTTAAGTTTTTTTTAGATCGTCTAATACGATTTTAATTATATTTTTTATTTTTTAGAATGTCGACCATGCACTGTAGAAGAAATGACACAAGCTTACTGCACGAGTAGCTTAGGTGAGTTTTTATTTATATGTATATAGACGTAAAGTGGTAAAGTATATACTTGAAATACTTTTGTCCATTTTAAATTTTCATGGTTGGATGATTACTCTAAAGCCAATGATCATATTACAATTTTCTTAGTACCATAAAATTGTAATTAATTTCGTAAAATTCGATATTTTAATACAAATTAAAACGCGTCATTTTCACAGGTGATATCGTACAGTATTTTTAATATATTATATTTACAATAGAATAATTTACACTATTATTTTTCTTTTCAAATTATACAACCCACATGAGACCATTGTTGTCTTCAAATTACTAGCTCGGTGCTATTTTCTGAAATAAGGAGAGTTCTTTTAATTATCGAACAACGATATACGATATACGTGTTACCGCGGTATCTCCCGATAAACAATACGAACAGTCGAAAGTGAGTGTGGGAAACGTATGTCGTACGTTTGTGCGTAGGTAAATGTACCTATATGATAATAATATTTTTATATGGTATACAATAGTGCATAATGTAGTTATATGGCGATAATGTATACAATGCATAGATAGATACGCTATACTTCTTGGGTTTCAATACGAAGTAATAATTATTCTATGTACACATATTTATGTACATAAACAGTACATGTTTAAGTTACTGCACAAATATATAATATTATGTTATATCGTATAGACGCGTTTTTATATGAGGTTCGTATATCACGAAATAGATATTGTTATTAGAGCTCATATTATATAGGAGCGTGCGTCCGAAACTGGGCTAGTTACTCAATTTTACTTGGTAACTGAATATAAGTTAGAGTTACTAATTAACAATTACCGTAGGTAGTTAATAATGGAAGTTGCAAGTAACTGCACTAAACAAGTAACTAGTTAAACATTATTCGTTTGCTCATATAGGAAGTAGTGACTCAGTTGAAAATTACTTTTTAGATTTCGTTGTATTGTATACAATTATTGTATTTGTATTAGTTGTAAATGTTACAGCGTAACAATACGAATTATTTTTATTTTCTAAAATGAACAATGTAGACAATCTAGATACAATATATTAAAACGTTGTTTTGGTTTTTTTACTCAATACTTCTCCAAGAGGATTGATCTTAAGTTTCAATTTTTTTTTTTTTTTTTTTTAATTTGCTTGTAACTCAATAGTATAATATATTATACAATAATAGTTACCGACCAATTTCGGCTCGCGTTATTGTTATCGCGTGTGGATTTTGTGGGGAAAAACATGTGAAATAATAATTGTTGCTGATTTCTGTTTACTTATTTTACAGTGATACAAGGCACCATAGTGGGCGTGTCTTATGATGGCGATGTGTCGCGCGTGCGCGTGATGCCCACCAAAGCGCACCGTCTACCACCCGAAGAAGACGACCGCGTGCAGGAAGAAGGACGTTACGAAAGGCCGATGACGATCACTTTCGGCAGGGGCTGTAGGCCCGCGGTCGGTCCCGGCGAGTTCGTGTTCATGGCACGGGCCAAATTCGACGAGTTGGCCCTGCGATGCGCGCCCAGGCTGGAGGAATGGCGGCAAGCGGTCAAAGCGGACAAAACGCCCGGGTGCATTCTGGCCGGTTAACCGCGGCTAGTAGTACACGCGTACAATAGTATTATGACGCGTGCATATACCTAGGTACTGTTACAGGGTTACCAAAACCGTTGTTGAATTAAGTTGTTTGTATAATACATAATATACCTAAGTCATATATTTAAACATATTATATACAGCCATAGCTTTTGTAAGAATCGTTTATAGACTGCGGAGTTCGCGAAATGAATCGGCCGGGCGATGTGCGCTGCGGCATTGTGTTTGTACGGATAATTCGTTTTTCGGAATTTTTAAACACGTTTTCGTCATGTGCAGGGTTCTTCAGAAATCCCATGCGAAAGATAAAAGGTGGTCGGAGGAAAAAATTAGATCATTTCCTCGGCGATCGTGGAAAAATTCGTGACTGTGATTCAAGAAATCGGTGCACGTTTGTCTTGAGGCAACGAGGAAATGAAAAAAAAAAAATAATACAAATACGTATATAAATACTTACACGGTACATTAACATAAAGTCGTCTATGTCTCTGGTGATGCGAGCATGTGTATGATGAGAGAGTGCTGTACATAATGATTTTTTTCGACGGTAGTTTCTACATTTCTATACATATCTTATATAATAATAACATATGATGATTGTTATGGCTTGGGAGATATTAATGCTCGCTACGATGGTGAGACGACGGACCAAGGACGTCGTTACAAATCCATTTCTCTGTGCCTACACAGGAAAGCAGTTTAAATCTCAGTACAAGGCGTTTATATAAATATATATATATATATATATATATATGTATATGTATTTATACACGTTTTATTGACACTTTTTTTCCGATTAGATGATCTGCAGCTTGTCTAATTCATTTACTAAGGAAAATCGTGCTAAATACGCGTTTTTTTCTCGCGTGTCGCGGGTGTCACGTATACCGCGCTTACACCAGAACCAAATAGGTATTTTACTCCCACTCAACTTCTTATGTTAATACTATACGATGTGTGTATATCTTACTATAGGTATGTGAATCTATGTGCCAAACGTTAAAAATTAAAACTTGACTTTTTTTCATACATCATATTTTTTGCTGTTCGCATAGTCTATACACACAATTATAATATTATTATATTTTTTTAGCTTTTTATTCAATTTTATTATTTTACTTTTCTTAAAAAAAAAAATTCTTATTTCTAATAAGTTTCGTATATTGTTTAGTGCAATGTTAAAAAATTAATGCTATAATATTATGTTTTGTTAGGATTATTATTTTAATCTTTTTGTTATGTTTTTTAATTGTAAAATCTCATATTTTGTGAATTTTTTTTTTTTTGTTTATCTATAAATATATTGTGTTATATATATATATATATATATATTATATAGGTACCACGATGTATTGTGATCTCAACTTTTTTATTATATAATGAACAAAAATTGTAATTAATTTGACTAATATTGAAAATATATTCGTGTTATCAGTTAATGCGACGTATAGACATTTATTTATACCTAAATACATATTATTTCTTTCTCACCGTGAACGTGACCAGCATATCGTTATTACAATATGCGCCTATCACTTAATGTTCACACAAACTAATTTATAGATGAAAACAAGTGCGACTGATATTGTCCGATTTGTTTGAGGTTGTTCCTGAAAGTGCGTGAACGCTGACTGGTCCGACCATACGGGAACCTTTCCGTATCTCATCGTGTAGTAATCGAATTACGGAATTCGCGAGGTCTGCAGCGAACGGTAAGTGTTCTAGCCTTCTAGGTTCCGGGAAAAATATCGACGTACGTAATTATTATTATAATAATACGTTGATATTATTATACGTACAGCCGTTGGTATCAAAAAACGAGCTTGCCGCCGTTTCGCACGTCCCCGTCTCGCGCGTTCGGTGAAAACGACGCCGGGCCGCGCACTTTACATCCGCCGGATGAAGAAAACGTCAAATAATGCGTGCGCGACTTATCCGGGAGTTTCGCTACGATTGCAAATGCACAATAATACAGTACACGGATTCGCTATTAAACATTTGTAACCATCACCGCCAGTAATGCGGACCAACACGTGTATCCTGTGGTGATTTGTAATTCCATAGAACGTGTATATTATCGTATTATGTACAACAATTATATTATTGTCCGTTGGACGACAAAAGAAACGCACTAGCTGCGCGTACCGGACTAATCTCGTTTTCGTCGATGTATGTAGCATCACAGCGTGAATGAAATCCAGGATGAGTTTGCGTACAGGCGCTCGCCACTCCACCCGTGGCACGTGTGACCAATAATATAAGGTACTTTATATTTTGTATACATAACGCGTCGATCGAGATTCAATCATTTTTCTTTTTCTACATTTAAGGGGCCTCGCTGCTGCCGTCAATTTTAGTTCAAAAGACCTTATGTTTTGACAAAATTGAAGTTAGTTAACGTTGTCCGATTTTGATTCTGAAAAAAAATTTGAACTTGACAGAAAATTGTCTATAGAATGTACAGAACACATTGTAAAAGTTAATTCTTATACTATTGTGAACTGTTATTGAAAATTAGAAAATATGAGATTTTTCAAATCATAATTAAAATTAAAAACGGAAAATGTCTCGTACGATCTACAGACATTTTTCTGGTGAATTCAAATAATTTTTTAGAATCAAAATCAGACAACGTTAACTTACTTTAATTTTGTCAAAACAAAACGTAAGTTGGCATAAAATTCATATTGTGAATTTTATAATGTTATCCAGTCATTGACATGTGCATGCGCGTACATGAGTGGTACCCGCATTGGATTTCACTTACACTAATTATCATTAATTACAACTAACACATAGATCTCGGGCAGCTATTACATTATTAGATATTGGCTAAATGTTGCCCCTTAAATATTAGTCGTAGCGAGGCCCCTTAAACTTAACCATGATTAAATATTTAAAAATAAAAATAAACTTTCTATAGCTATAACTTATAAGAATAACAAACATCGTATAATGTGTCAACGTCTTCTTTTAAAACCAACAAATTCAAAACGAAAAATACAATATGAACAATACTTACATATGTGTGATGTCCATGTATATACAGAGCAGCATAAAATGATATATAATAGATAAAATAAAGAAACATTTCTAAACCGAAAACACATTATAATATAATTATTATTAATATTTCGCCAATCAACAACATTAGGACACAAAATCGGTACCTAAGCGCCATTGCCGTATAATATCGATTACACTTTTGTACCGTTTTCCAGTTCAAGCGGACAAATCAGGCACCAGTGAATAATAATCTGTGAGGACCAAAGCCTACCTAATGGAAGACCTTGCAGACCCGTCACACCCTAGCATTTTCGTATTGTTTGAGATACAAACAAAGTTCATTGTATGTTAATAAATTTTTATTTGAACAAAGTGTGACGCTCTAGGAATGCAAATGAAATTACGATGTTCTACGTCTAAATTGTGTTGCATATTACTATAATATCTTTCGATTCATTAACTAGATGTGATTAAATAAACTTATATTGATGATTATTGTGTAGGACATAGGTACTATGAATAACTCATATCTACCTAGGGTATATATTTTATAGCTATCAACTATCTGGTATTAAAAGCAAAAAGAGCAGGACTCTGGGGGTAGGTATAAAATTGTTAACTAAACAAAAATTGATGTATACATACTTAGTATATTATAATGTTTTGTATCGGCATTATATTTTTATACGTTAAAACCCAAACCATACGATAAACAAAAATAATAATCTTAAGTTCATAGTTTATGGAATGTTTATTTGAAATTGTTTTTCGAAATAAACATCGATGCATTTAGCATAGACTGTTAGGCCATTTGGGTGACTAATTATGTGTAGATTTTTCAGACGAATATTTATTCCGTATTTATACCATTCGAGTGCAATTTATAACTAAATAATGTTACATACATAACATTGATCATTCATTCTTTACTTAAAATATATAATTATGTATACGATTATATAGTATTATTGATAACAACTCTGTAAATCTATATCCTAATTTTTTAAAAACCATTATTTTATTTTTCCACAATCGTTTTGATATAGTGAAATGAACTAACAAATAACAATTATGTTAATGCTGTCTAGAAACAGTGAAAACTATATCAACACTGCGATTTTCTTGATTACTACAGTTTTTCGCGGTTAATCTATTATCGTTTGCTGTTGCTGCGTCCCTGCGTATACAATACTGTATGTTATATGGAACAGCCGAGTTTCTGGGTAGAGAGTTCTGTGCAGTGCATATAGACAGCGGATGTGCTTGCAACATCAGAACACTCGTTTCGCTCGGCAAGTGCATATTTATAATACAATGCGTCGTATTATATACCTTTATGTATTAATATTGTATTAAAAATGTGTGTGTGTGTGTGTGTGTGTCAGCACACTTGTTGCCGGACAATGGGGCGAGCGCGGTCGAGCAAAAAGAGGGAAAAGATAAAAGAACGAAATTAATAATAATAATAACAAAATAAAGGTACGAATTGAAAACCGGCCATAAATCAGTGAAGCCTCTGTGAGCGCACTCTGCATCGCGGTGCCCTGCGGACCGACACGAGGACGACGAGGTATGCCGGTCTCATTAAGGTTCGATTTTATTTAGAACACGCGCCGCCGCCATCTCTCGCGCGCGGGACGTCCTCTAATTAGCGGCGCGCGCGCGTCTCCGTTTCAACATTCCCCGCGCGCGCGCGCGCACGCTCAACGAACCCGTTTGTCCACCGCCACCGCCGCCATTGCCGTCGCCACCACTGTCAACCGAAAAGACGCCGTGTCATCGGATAGTTCTCCCCTCCACCCACCCCCGTGGACGGTTCACCACCGCATGCACCGCCACCCGTCTCCTCGGCCAGCGCGGTTTCCCCCCCATATCGGTCATCTCGCTCTTTTCACCCCACCCCACCACCCCCTGTTCATTTTGAGTACGATCTGTGTGTGCGGTCGGGTCTTCACGCGTCGCCGTCGTCGTCTCGTCCTCTTGCTCTCATCATAATATGCACACGGTCGATGTGTTTTCTGCGTTTTTAATGAGACCGTTTCACCGACGACTTTTGCAACGTACCTGCAATGCGTGTGGACAAGAGTACACGAACTATATCTTATACTATCTCATTAATTATTCAGTCTCGCCCTCCCCGCCCCGCCCCAAATGCGAAGCACACAAAATAATAACCGTAATAACTAATAATAAACTCTCTCGTCCGAATACATCATTACTGCTGTGCGGAATTATGATATACTCCGTGTACAGGGTGTGTAATGGGCTTTTATGCCTCATGTGTGTTCCGGAGTCTGTGGACAGTTCGAAATTATAACCGCGTGGCGCAGAATTTATTTTCACCCTTTACTCAGATTTTGTCCCCTAATGTTTAGAGATTTTGAATTTGTTTTGTTTTTGCAACATAAGTTATTAATACCATACAGACGGACAAGAAATGGAGAGAAACAATATTATTATCGATCCGTACCGCGGTAGTCACATCGAGTAACGTCTATAATATAACACCTATACAGACTAATGTGGGTAGATGTAGTGTACGGTCATGCAAGGTGAAGAATTTTTTTTTTTGGTCGACCAAAATCTAAGAACTGAAGAAGATAGTACTTACTGATATCAAGTCATTCATAACAACAGATAATGACGAGGAAGATACTATTGAAGGAACTGAAGAAACTGAAGAACCCGAATACAATAATATATTAAACTATTTTAAGGTTTTTAAATAATCAAATAAAAAATTCAGTAACCGTTGTATAAAAGTTATACTCTACGTTATAAATAAATAACATGTAATTATAGGCTAATAATTTTTGTAATTGAAGCCTTTATGTTAATAAAAAAATAAAAATAAAATAACATCGGTTACACTGTATAGGTGCAATATTTGATTTTCGCATATCGACATTTTCAGAAAACTGTTCCGTTTCGGATCCTAATTGTATATTATATGTATGTGTATATGTAATATTCACCCGAAAAAACATAAAATAATAAGTGTTGACCGAAAAATATTGCTAGTGTTTGATTATGTTTTGAAAAATAATCACCATGTTCACACAAGATACGGTTTAACATGCTTAGTATATGACACAAGTATGCATGTATATACTGCGTCATATGTAAGTAAATACGGTTGGAATACACCCACAACGTTTTATGCTGTTTTAATTTTAATTTTTTCTTATCATTTCCTTCGTTTTCGACATCGCATTACAATAAAGGAACAGGGCTTTACTATAATATACTAATTCATTCATATACGTATACATGATAATATAATATGATGTATAACATGATTTATCGTAGAGGTCGAGTGATTACATTTCCACTACGTGGTATATAATATTGTATATATACGAGAATGCTAATAATATTTTTGCGTGGGTAGTATTATACTATTATTTACGATTACACTCGCCGTTATTTTGTGCGTCAACAGCGACGACGTGTTTGTAAAATGGTTATACACGTAAAATATATTATATATTATATACCAACACCAAATACTAATTTATCAGTAGAATTATTAAAAACGTTATTCTGTTTATGTTCTTGACAGTGTGTACACTGTACACTACATATTATATATTATATACTTACTTACGGTTGGATTTCAAATCAGTCGAATAATGTTTTATTCCGTTTATGGTTGAATTGTATTATATTCCAATATATATCTATAGTAGTATACACATACAAGATCAAGATGGGTAATATTGTTCATGTTTTCACGGTGTTTAATGAAATCCATTATCCTGTTTTTGGGTTTCTTCTTATTTTCTCTCACAAATAACAATATGAAATTCTACACGACGTTGTGAAAATAAACATCGTATTATACCGTAGGTATATATATTATAACACGTATGTTCGACTATGGGGTAGCCGCACGAGTATAGAAGTCGGTACCGATTGCTACGCCATCATAGTGTGATAATCTTATTGAAAGAACGTTGATGTGTTGATGTAGGTGTAGTCGCTACCCAAAATTATTTTTATTCAACTTCGTATCACAATAATATACATTTTATACGTTTCGAGGAAATAACGTCAGGTTTTAAGTAAGCTCTATATAGGTAATATAACGTTTGGTTATACGATTTGCTTTGTTCTGTTATTCTATCATGTTTTTTCAGTACTAACACATTTTCAAAAGAAAAAAATAACTACAAGCACTTCATTTCATGTGACTTTTAAGGTAATGATTTTTTTTTCGTTTAGGAAACATTCATAAGTCCTAATCTGCGTGCACAAAGAAATCAACTACAAAGTATCTATGGGGGTATATAACTATAGCTAAAAATAACGAATGCAATTTATTTTAAAAATCCAGTACCTACATTGTATTGTTCGCCATCTCCTACTGTTGGTCCATCGGACCCAATATGCTATCACATATAGCTAGTCTTAAAAACTGCATGGTTCAATAAAATCGTTTTAATCTTCACTTCGTTTGGGTCACGAACACCTTCCCTCTTACTTTTTCAAATTTAGTTTATATCATATTATCACTATAATATTATATATTACTTTATTGTATATTACTTCTAAATTAATTGTATATATAGCATTTTGTTTAGAGTTTATACATTGAAATTCACTGAGTAAGATAACGTAGTTATTTCTCTCTCTCTAGATCTCTAGATCTTTTTCTTACTCTTTACCTCCTTCAATTACCAATTTTTGGTTAAAAATCAAATTATATTTTTGGAAACTATGAGTCTTATACTGTATTACTGAATTCATAAATGCATAGACTATGCAGCATAGTAATCATAAGCCACCAAGCCAATTACTATAAGGAAAAATAAATTATATTTTGCATCAGTGTATCTATATTAAACTAAAACCGTTTTTTATTCATCTCAAATTAAAAACTGAACATGAGAAACATGGGAAATTTTAGAAAATTAAAATGTGGAGGCTGCAAGAAAATGCGTAGATGCCTAGGCTATCGAATAATTTTCCAGTACCTGAGTGTTAGTAGATAATATTATTAAGCATTATAATATATAATATATTTGTTTTCTGGTGAGTAAAACGCGAAACGAATAATTAATATTTATTTTATATACGGATAAAATGTACGCGTTAACAATTAACAATAATAATTGTTATAATGTTATCATTATACTGCATACTAAGGAACGTAAAAAAATGCGACGTAATGTAGTATAATGTATAATTATGTATGAAAAAATTAGTGACAAAATAAAATATCGTTCTATGGCATAAAATAATTTATTATTCATATTAACGAATCCGCGGACGTTTTAAAAGATGGTTCTAAGTATAAAGACCGGGATATAAAATATTTACACGCGGCGACACGTCCATTATGGGCTCGGTTGTAAATTAAACGTCTTGAATTTAATACTGCAGCGATCTGAAACGGAGACTGTCCGTGACATTTCGCCCGTCTACACACCACTTTGTTCATATTATTATAATACCACGTTTTTATTTAAACAAGTGCTATACGTGCTTGCACTATATGAGATATTGTGGCCTCATCGTTCGTATATGCATAATATTATGTAGTAGTACGCTCGTGGCTAGTCCGCTATGCACACTCATGTGTTGTATGTATAGGGATCGCGAGATTAAAAACACTTAAAAACGCTATAAATAATAATAAATAATTATGTACGTCAACTCAAAACATGCATTAACCGTATGAAATACCATTGGCCAGTAGAATGTGTGTCTGAAATTCTGTCACGAAACCTCTTAGTCGACTTGAACTCTACGTAACACATCATGGTTTTATTTATTATTTATTCTTTCCGATTCGGATTAGGTACAGTGTATAATATTTTGTCCGCGGCACGGTTGATCCATAAAAAAAAAAACCACACAAACTCTCTTCGCATTATTTGTATCGTTCGACGGGTACATATTATAATGTAATTTATACCGCGGTGTATATAGGCATTAGCATTTTGAGTAGCATTTAGGCATTTAAATCGCTATCCGGTGGTGTACGTTTTACGAAAGGGGGTATTTTTTTCGTTTGTGAACATTTTGACCGCATATCATCGCGTCATAATTTATATGTAAGAAATGGCTGTTGCGGGGAGGTACGTGCTTGCACTTTATACGACTGTATCTCCGATCAGTTACGCGTTCTCGCGTGTGCAAATATTACGTAATAACATGCTCGTGCTCGCACGCGTACCTACATTATTTGACGTTTTGTAGACGTCCGTTTTGTGTTATTGCTACGTAGTAGGATATTATTTCTGAGCACACACGTTTGCGGTTATTAATTATTATTATTGTCATTACACAGCGTAGTGCTATTAGCACCGCGGGACCGAACGCGACGTAAACAATATTATAATATTGTATAGGTACACATACGCACGTGTACGCAATGCATTATGGTAATATTATGGTCGAAAGATTACGATTGTATTAAGTATGTATGTAATGCGTATACCTATAATATGAAGTCGTCGGTGATGCGGGCCGATAAATGGATTTCCAGAGACGTCGATGGCGGGAGGGAGGGAAAAGATCGTCTCGGAGTACTAAAAAATAACGTGTACACGACCATGACAAGGTGTGGTCAGGCACTATAAAATTAACTACTTAAGAGAAGCGAACACCGCGTGTACACACATATATATACATACTGCAGGTATAATAATAATAATATTATTATAATACACACGTTCGGTATACTTATAGACGTATATACAATATTAGTCGGGCTAATGGAAGGTGTGTTCCGCCGAAATCGGGCTGCCGCAGCGGTGATCCTGCGTACACGACGCGCGCCCGTTTACGATCTGATTTGTCGCTGTCGCCGTCTTGGAAATAAGAAATAAAAAACCCTCAAACGTGTGAAAAAATTATACACGCCTATGGTTTACGCGTATACCTACGTGGCAGAGCCTAAGGTTGGGTGTGCAACGACGCACTGTTTGACCAGTACACAAAAAGTGCTACGAAATTTGATTGTGTGTAATAAACCAATAAAATCTTATTCGTTGGGGTCACGAAAACAGTAGGTACCTAATACTTGCTCAAACAAATATCGTAAAATCGTTTTGTAGGAAAAGATTTTTTACAATTTCTATAATAAATTTAAATACACATTCACAAGATATACCTTGGCTCATATCATTTAACTCCAGAGTACGTCTCAAGAGTTACAAACATGTATTTAAAAAATATTTGTACGAACAATGTTAGGTTCTAGTATTTAGAATACTACGCTGTGCTCCGAGGCGAAGAAAAAAAGCGCACGCGAGAGAGACGCAGAGAGAGAGAGAGAGAGAACAGAAAAAGAAACAATCGTATATAATAATAATATTATAATATTATACTATAACAAGACGTGTCCGGAATAACAGTGACGGGTATTTTTACTTGTATTTCACAAGATAAGAGTGGAACGAACAACACCTGCTGGCTGGCTTATTGCAGCGCCATGCCCGTGCGCCCGGAGTAAAAGTAAATCGTGTAATTTAATATTCTACTGTATTATATTGTGTAGAAAAGATATTATATATGACATCGTACCAGGTGTAACAGGATTCTCGATTTCATCTTATTATGCCAGCCAAGTATAAACATCATGTAGGTATGATACACGGACGAATACCGTAAGAGTCGCAAAAATCGTATCACAATCCTGAGCGATTCTAAATATTATACTATTCTGTTACGACAGTATAATAAAACACCTACAATTACAACTCGTCTCGATGAACAGAGCAATCCGCATAACATAATAATAATGATAGTATAAGTAATCGAAAAAATCTCTTTTTATACTTAATTTGAAAACCAAGGAAAAATATTCAATATAAAATCGATATTATTCTTCTATACACTTACTAAGATATTAACGACTAATAAACCGACTATTTCCGTAACGGAACAAGTAGAAACCACACGTAAATTGATAATACGATAACTGAATCACTCAGGGTTGCGGACGGAAAGACCTCGAAAGCTTATGATTTCCGTGATAATATTGTATTGTTAGTACTTATTAGTTATTTCATTATCACGGTCACCATCACGTGTTTAGTTATTATTTACGGCTTTACGCAAAACTCGATTAAAAAGTTTTTGTCATAACAACGCATTAGCAAACTATAAAACTCTTTTCATAATTTACGTGGCTATAAGTACAGGATACCTGGGTTTGTATCCATTTAATACTAATTGTCTATTCAATTATTAATTATTTTCACGAATTGGAGACAGCATTTTTTCGACTTCTTATAGTCTATCTTTGGACCTCCACACGAGTATGTCTCAGTGAGGCCCAGTAATCTCATAGATTTAAATCTAAATAAAATAAAATAATAAAAATAGAACAAACAAAAATTACTTTTATTTGCAGAACACGGGTCTGTTAAAATATACTATTGCCAAAACCTACCTACAAAGCATACCTTGCAATGACCTTCTATTTATCTTCCGTCTGCAAGGTGGTAAGACCTATCCAGGCAAACGCCTACGCTCTAGAAGAATAAAGACTGCCGGCCATCGTCATAATTAAGACCAAGGAATAATATGAATCACTCGAATAAAATTGTTTTATTCTCCTTATAAAATAGTTAAGATAATATTAGTAATACAAAATCTTAATACAAATTGTCATCAAAACTCAATTTCTGCAGTAATTCTGAACAAAGATTTCTACTCTAAACTATTTCGTACTAAACAGCTATAAATGGTACACTCTACATTTTTTAATACAACTTTCATGACATTTTTGTGATAATGCAACTCTGGCATATTAGCTGGACTATGATCCCGGGTAGTTTTACTTTATGGATTCTTAATGTACCTTTTCAAAATTTTATCTGGTTTAAATCGACTAAGATTTAGTAGCAGGTATTAGATATACTTAGTAGTCTACTTCAGATCACCTTAAATTCAAAATTGTAATTATGGTTCACGCCTTTAGGATATGATAGAATAACAGAAAGATTTTAATACTCTACTTGAATAAATTACATTTTGTAGACCTTACAATTTTATTAAAAAAAACTTTTGTATTATCTGTATTCTTGTAATAGTTTTTATATAATAATTAATGAGGACCGATGCGATGTGAGACTATTTCCTACACGGATAAAATGTATTTCTTAAAACAAAATATGGGATGAGCTTGAACACATATCTTTAATGAAACTACAGTTCTGTTAATTAATTTAAAAGTGTAAGTTTTCATATGATAACTTCAGATAATGATATGTAGTGACTGGTGAAGTGGTATAAAGAAACGTTATATCTGTGCAAAAATGAACCGAGTGATCTTTAGAAAAACACGCGGTTTCATACATTAAAATGTACGAAATCGATCGAATGCCTTTTTGTAAAAAGTGTGTGGTTGTGATAATCGCCGAATGCAGCAAAAATTTAACATCTTTCATTAATTTCTTATAATATTGTTGGTTTACTAAACCAATATTGTGATTACAGTTTTGGCCTGTTTCTAAATACAATGGTACGAATGTGTGTAAACTAAAGTGCTGGCAACTACGAACAAACGTGATGATTTAAAGCACTACCAATAGTTGGTAGTAATTACTTCATATGAATTATATATAATATATATATATAATTAAAACATAGATATTGCGAATCGTGATTTTTAAAAATTACTTGCAGTAAGTATATAATCAAACAATTTTTAATCCTCGTCAGTCAACAATAATAATACGCGTGTGTAGGCAAATGTAGAACTTATTACTGCACTAACGTCCGAGTATGCAGTAATCATTATTGAGAGGGCAATTTTCGAGCACACGAATTCGAAGCAAATGTTTTTATTGATGATGCAAAAACGTTTATCCACCGCTGCCGCCCTATAACTTATTATAACCGTAAACCATTGCGCGCAGCGGTTGCACATGGGTAAGTGCGGGTTTTGTGTTTCTCGACTTATGATCGCGACTACGTGTTCAGTCGGGAAAACGGCATGGCATACGTATATTATATTATTATTATAATATTTGGCCAAGACGGTTCTCACGTTATGTATATTTTACATAATGTAGCATGCGTACTCACGTCAGTTCGGTATCGCGGCGCAACGGTGAAAATCGATTTTTACTCTGATTGCGACTGCATTATTATACGTTGCGCTGTTGTATCACACAGACAATGTACCATGAGCTAGTGCATAGGTAATACGTATATATGTACGTGCGTTGAGTCCTTAAAAAATTTACACGTGACTGTACGTTTTGGGATGCGAAAAAACATATATTACACTGTTATGATCGGCGCAATGATTCGGCACGTTTTATATCCGAAACGATTGTACATTTCCAACGTATAATACGAATCGATCTTGTTCAAATGTTGTGTATATGGGGGAAAATAGGTATACCTGTGTAATAATTGTTTGATTCTTCGATTCGTCGTCGTGATATACATACAATGTACAATATACAATTAACAATGTATATATATACGATTGTATAATATAAGCGGAAATCATTAGATTGAATTATAATGAAGTCTATATTATCTTTTTTCTCTTTCGCAGATCATTTTTTAATACAAAAAAAAAAATAATAATAATAAAACTCCGCTCTTACGCATCCTATAACTTTTCATTTAATTTTTTTTCACTTCAGGTCTTAAAATTTATAAACATCCCTATCGCGCATTAGATCACGTAGTATAATAGTCATATTTAGTCAAGTGTTGTACATACACGTAATATATGTTACGTATAAAGATGCATATGAGTATATGACATTAATACCGAAAAATAGGTCCATTATCCTGACACCGCCATGAAAAAATGTAGAAAAACAATTTCACCGAACTATATAGGTAATATCATTTGAAATAATTTGTAACCACAAAAAAAAAAATGTTGTGACCCATGTACATAATACGGTATAGTGTCGGGATGACGGATCTCCGCGGAAGATGTTTCTAGAGGTAAGTACTTTTTGGGGACACGGAGTATTCCTGGGAAGTGGGAACTATTGTCTTATAGTCCAGAAGAACATATATTTTACATATATTTTATGACAACAAATATTATGTACTTACACTATATTATATTTCCGAGTTGATGTTAATCATTTCATTTGTTATAACATAATATACACGCCGGCCGTCATACATTATTATACACAGTTTGTTTTTCCCTGTCTACATGCAGTAATTAGGTTCTTTCATAAGGTGTACTAATTTTATGGTCATTTAAATATTCAAAACGCTTTTACTGTACAGGTACACTTTACAAACATTTTCTTCCGAGAATAATAACACCATATTTACCATTTATTGACGGCGTCCTGATTTTTCTCCGTACACTTATCTATACGTCGTCTTATACAATCTCATTAGACAAACAACTGGGAATCGAGGTAAATTAACTTCGTCATTATTTAAAATATCAACATGTTTTTAAGATATACATATTATATAATATATAAACATATAACATATTTCCTGCAATAAACGTTATAATTATATATTATGGCCTGATTTGATGATTCGTTTTATTGGACTAAATGCTACTACAGTTTTCAAAACGTTCGTTAAAGAAAAACAACTTATATATTTATATGTATATAGGCAAGTTTCACCGGTTTAATTGCATATTCGCCGTGGGTCTGATGAGGGTTTTCAGCGTTGTACAAATCGAACTGTATACACATCGGCGCATCATGCTTCTTATGGGATAATTGACTTCACATGCTGTATCGGGTTCTTCTCTTTAATTCCTGAATAGTACGTAAAAAATTCGGTTAAAACACTTTCTGATTGGTATGTCGATATATAGGTGTATGTATATATATATATATATATATATATATGCGTGTATTGTAATTCCGATCACCACATAACTTACAATCGCGTACCGTGTTATTAAAGTTATTGCAAAAATGAAGCAGAATAATATATTTGCCATCATTTCCATACCATATGATTAACCAGGTACATATACATTATACATACATTACGCGGATACACGCGTAATTCAATCTCGTTTGCTTTTAAGAAGTTTATAATTTCGTGTAACCGTTTTTCTTTCTTTCATTCTTTTTAACAGTTACATCGCACCCGTGGGATATAATTTATTTCTGCCTAGGATGCAGCAACTATATTACATACCAGTTATTTACAGGTGCAATACTCTCGTGTATTTTTCAAAATCATGTGAGATTCGTAGTCGCTATTACACAACTCAACTATAAAATGTTCATGCGTGCAGTGCTCAAATTGGGGAAATTAAAGTAAACCAACAACTCACGACATTTGATTAAAAATGTAGATTATCGTCATTTTTTACTTGAAAGTTGAAATTACATTTTATTAATATCTTTTTCTTTTATGGATTATTAATTGTAGAATTATATACGTGTAATATATATAATAACTGACTGACTGACTGATTACTGATTCATCATCACCTAGTTGGCATCACTAAAACTGTATATGGTCAGCAGTTCCATTTTATAATGTAATGACTATAGTGACAATGAATGAATTTTTTAAAATTAAACCCTTAAAAGGGTGAAAAGTGGTAAACGAAAAACGTTATTACTTGGTCTGGTTTAAGTGATTTTTAATTTTGTTATTGCTATTATTTCTCCAGATTATATCTATACATAATTGAAATTTATACCACATGTTCATATTGTCAAAGCGCTAGATTAGGTTATTCTAAATTAACTAATTAATTAATCATAATAGTAATAAAAATATAAATAATAATGACAGTAATACAGTCCAATGGTCCAAAATCAACTTCTACCGGTAATATAAAGATTGATAGGTACAAAAAAGGTATGAAAAAATGCATACGAGTGAAGCCAAGTTATTCAAAAAATAATATTATATTTATGTACAAAAATATTTATATAAACTTTTTATGGAAAAAATATTAATCTTACACGAATGAAAAATAAAGCCCAAGCTGTATATAAATTCCCAATAGCAAACCGCCTAGCGAAAATTCTCTGGCAAAAGAATTACCCATATCCGAATAGTAACTGCAGTTTCTAATTAATAATGTTTTTTTAAGGTATTTTAATAGTGAAATAAATAATTATATGGAATTAATTATAGTGGTAAAAATGATTGATTGACATTTCTATAGTAAGTCATTCCACACGTTCCCATGTTCCAATTCAAGTGCATAAAACACACACACATATATATATATACGTATTATGTTGACTGCAGATTTTCTCAAACCACATTTCAGGACTCTTTCTATTCGTGATTTTTCCTATCATCACTTATATACGTTCCTATCGATGTATATTGTATACACGCGCGTTTGAGCTATGTATATGCCAGCTTCAGGTGCACTTACACACTTTCATAATTCGCGATATATCGTGCCGCGATATGCATCTGTTTACGACTGTCGTACACACAGCAAGTCAATGGCAGGTATCCA
The DNA here is from genome assembly GCA_025469195.1 of Chaitophorus viminalis. Lineage (NCBI taxonomy): Eukaryota > Metazoa > Arthropoda > Insecta > Hemiptera > Aphididae > Chaitophorus > Chaitophorus viminalis. The sequence continues at coordinate 77,943 of JAIPRK010001156.1, forward strand.
TACATATTATTTACAGGGTGATCAGAATTCACCATTTTCCAGTGGTTTTCTTATTTAAATAAACAAATTATAGACGAATTTATAACAGAAATGTGTTCTATGAAAAAAAGTATGATCTAAAATTACAATTTTCCATATATTATTCGCTATATATTTAGTTACACGAAATTCTGATCATCCTGTATATATATAGATTATAATAATGTACGGGTACAAAGGGTGCATATTATATATACGTATCTCATCAGCAAGGCTGAACCGTTGCATATTATTATAGTATGTTTTATTATATTTATAGTCTGCAAACCTCCATTTAACCGCGAATTTTACGGTTCTTCAAAATAGAAATTCGTTGAATGGAAATTTCGTTGAACAGAGGTTCGACTCGACATCATACGTATATTTAATATATATATATGTAATATTATAAAAATATAACGTCTCGTACGAGGTCTGCAGACGGCCATCCGACGCCCCTGTTTTACCGGTGCAGCGTGTTTTGATTTATCGAAGCTCATTTTTATACATAATCGTATACGTACAAGTCGGCCGTGCGCGCGGATATATAATAATAATAACAATATAATATACAACATTCAGGTGAAGAAATCGCACTATTTATTAAACGGGTGTGTGTGTGATGTATACACAGTGCGCAGCATCTCTGTAACGAGGGAACTACGTATACGAGAGGTGTCAGAACCAGTTTCCTTCCCGTCGATGGCCGCGCGCACGAGAACGTATACATATAGTATGTGCATCGTACGTACATCACACGTTGTATTCGTCTGTGTGATATTTATACACCACCTCTAGATCGGCAGCCTGATCAGTTCGCGTACAAATCGTACAATACATAAGGACAACACCGAGAGCGTAATGATTACTCATGCATAATGTATACGGTAGGTACAATATTATCATGTATAGTGGATACAGCGACCGAGTTCCGAAATCGGTCAGTCCAGTCCAGTACTACTCTTATAATAATACTGTAGCAGTATATGTATAAAATGGCGTATTTGTGGCCTTAGGCAGATACAACACCCTCGTTTGGCTATTCCTATCCGAGTACAATCTTCAGTATAGCACGCGCCACGCTTTATATAGATTCTTAGCAAGGCTTAATGAATATATGTTAAAAGATATAGGTACCCAAGTATCTATAACAGTGGTTGAATTTGAAAAAAAATATAAGGACCTACTCTAAGTATAATTGAACAATAAGCGTTCCAAAATACGTGAATATAAAAGCAACCAAAATAAAATAAAGGGGTACGCTATAATATGGAAAAAAAATGAAGACTAGCTTCATCCCCCTACGTCCCCCCTAAATTCAACCACTGAAATCTATATATGTACACCACATAACTATATACGTTTAATAAAATCAATTAGGAAAAACTTTGAAGGTTAGAGTAATAATAGGTTATTCTATTAAGTTGAGGTAGGATTATGATAAATTTTGAAACGAAAACTCGAAATTAAAAATTAAAAACAAGTTGATATCGTTTGAAAAAAATTTTTTTACATACTCATGATTTTGATTGAGTTCAAGTTAAAGTTGAAAAATATTAACAAAATGGCGGGGACTTGCCATTTACAGGAGCAAGAGATACCGGGTACGCGGCACATTCATCAATGATTAATCACAGTATGTGGTACTCATACTACCTACTTTATATGAAATATGCTCTGCAATGTTTACTAACAGTTAAATCGAATATTCATAATATATTTTACCATCTGTTGTTAATTATAGAACTCTCGATATTATACCTTCATAAAAATGTTTAATCGTGTTTGAGTACGCGACACTATAAACTTATACCTTTCCGAGTGTATATATTAAATTTCCATTAAAACCGCGGACCTACAGAGTCCTTACCCAGTATATCTTATCAATTATCGTACATATATAATACTGGTATTTAAATAGGATTTTTTACGATCGGAACACCACTTATTTTATCTCATATTTTTATCATTACATTATTTTTCTGTTCAACCATTAAATGAGATCTACAATTTCACGTTAAATAGTTTTAAATGTGTTATTAATACATAATATCATAGATTATTCATAATTCAATATAGTAGCGTCGCGATTCTTGCGATCGTACATAGAATTCGAACCCTAAGCCAACGGATCTTGTATGTTTTATCAGATTTTTTTCTTACACACGTTCAAAAGTAATATTGTGTTGTATGTATTATTATTTCATTTATTTCTGTTATTCGTGTTCATTAAAATATACAATACAAACGTATATTGCCTACATTATATACGTGTGTATATATTATGTATGTTTGAAAACTACATTTTTATTAATTTCGTATATACTCTGCTGGCACGTAGACTTTGGTATTTCTATTTGTTCTGCCTGTGTTGCGATCCGCCATTATATAATGTGGTGTGTATATCACAGTGTTTAGCTGTTATTGTACTTCATAAATCGACTGATATTTCCGGTTATTATTATGTAACAAAAAAAAAAAACAATGCCATCGCTAAATACCATCAAAGGTAGTTCCAGTTTCACGTGCTATCCCATAATAGTAAAATTCTCCTTAAGTTTTTTCCTCACAACCTGTTAATGGGTATACTAGCTATTACCTCCCCCCAGTAATATAAGTAGGTATACACAGGCATAGGTACGTAGATTTTGTAAAATATTTTTATCTAATATAATAGACACTAGTTTGTGCACAGTGCTTACACATCAAAACTCATGACATTATAATAATATTATCTCGATACTCTTTCATCGCGCACCGTTCTCGCATCCCATTGTCATACGGACGCGTAATCTTTGAATAAATGCGCGGTTGATGCGTTTCGTTTCGTTTCGTTTCTGTCGTTATTATATTTGTTTTTAGTTCCGACTTCCTGCACCGTTTTATATTCCAGTCGTCTATTATGCCGGTTGCTAAACCTCTATGACACATCCGACCCGATTTCCTTTCACTGGCGCGCGCGCGCACACCTAAATTTGCAGCACGAAATATCAACATACCGTGAAAAAGCTGCACGCAGAACCACTACCACGCCCATTGTCAACGCACGCAATATTAATACTATACAGATAACACACCGCGTTATATTCGTGATTGGTGTAAATAGTTTATCTGTGAAAACGTAATATTTTTTTTTTTTGAACCCGACTTTCCGAATGTCAACGTTTGACATAGTACGCATTAGTCATTAAATTTATGGCAATAAGCTTTTACTGGATGATATTTACGACGATACGGTTATATTTTATTCCGTTCGGAATTATTTAATGCTTTTTCAAATCTTCCGTGTCGTAAACTATGTAAACAAAAATACAAAATAGATTTCTCGAACGTTTCTACACTAATAAACATAAGGTTGTATTGTTTAGATCAATACATTTGTACGTTAGAGAAAATCGTTCAAGATTGTAAACCAAAAAATTTTCATATGAAAATAGGTACATGCACCACATAGATACGTGAAACTGAACTTTTTTACCCGAATTTATCAAATTACTTTTAAGTTCTAAACTTCTATATACAATTATGCACATTTTAATCCACTTTTTTTTCTTTATTTCATTTTGTATAGTATTACTTACTACTAGATTTTCTACATTCCCTATTCCTATATGAATAAGTAAAAATGCAAATAATGTTTTTTTTACTCCAAGGATAAAATAATGACCACATTATGGATATCTGTATGCAAACCGCACACGAATTAAAATTAACTTACTCTAAACAAAATACTAAGTACATTTCTACTTAAGTTTAAGCACGTGTTCTGTAAGTGTATAAAGAAAAAAATTGTTATTCATGTAAACACAATCTGACTGTGGTTAGGCATGGTGGTTTTTACTGATTTTCAATTTTATATTATTGAAATGCCTTATCGTCAACTATGTGACAGATAGAAGTAATCTGAACAAACTATGAAGTTATACATCGTATGTATTTAATACCCAATTCAAGTATGTGTTTTCTTCCTTTCATTTCCACAACATTGAAATAATCACAAAAAATGATGATCAGAAAATTATATTAACAATAATACACTAAATATTACAAATGATAATCATTTATTCGAAATTAACAACATTTATCATTATCAATTCTAAAGTTTTTTTAAGGTATTACAAAATATTATCAACGATTTAAATACTTTTATTATTTTAACTTACCTATTTTAAACAGTTGTATTGTTGATACATTTTATAAATTTTATGCTATTCCTATTCAGCTATCCGATTTTTTATTTCTAGACATTTATTTGTTTCACAAACTTGAAATTATAATCCTTAACTTATTTTAACAAAAATCATTCACAAAATTGTCAAAACTTATACAAAGAGTGCTGCATTCACACGCACCTAACGGTGTTATAAAAATAATCGCGACCATTGGCGGGTTAATGTGAAAATTAAATAATATCTCAACCATAATTCTAGCGTATCTGTATACTTTTATTAAATTGATCAGATATTTTGGGAGTGTTAATTTGAATTATAATATGTAAGTTAGTCAAATAACACATTGTGTATTACAAATAAACATTTCCATGTGTAATGATTATTACCGTGGTAAATCCAGAATCCTTTATGGCGATAGAAGAGAGAGGAAGTAAAAACGCTTTTACATACAATTTATTAAAAATGGTTTACCCATGAAAACAAACTTGCACCTGCACTTGAAATAAGTATACGTATCTTATTATTATAATGGTATGTAGTCATGAAAATTATTATTAAAAATACCGCAAGGCTTCTATACATAAAATTGTACATAATATATTTATACTATAATTATTAACGAATGAAAAGCCCAATTCAGTCTCACTCTGAGTGCATAATAAACTGCAATGAATATTAAACAAAAGCTAAAATTGCTGTGTGGCAACTTGTACTGTTATATTATAGCGTTATTATATTATAATCACGTTGATGATGTTGCAATAATAAAAAACAAAAACGCGGCTTTGTTAAATACGCAAAATAGTAAATATGTATTATAATGTAGACCACGTATAGGTAAATTTTTTTTTATTCTTGAATCATGGTTTATTTTTTATGGACAACGCAGCGACACGGGATTAGAAGAAGAGTTGAGGAACAAGAAAATCGTACGGTTCATAGTATAGGCTATGTATGTGTGTGTGTATATATATATATATATGGCACGCGTTCGAACCGGTTGCCCGCGCATTATATTATGATAATTATTATTCTTTCGATGGAATAATAAGGCAAGAACAAACACTGCACAAAACGTGTATAATGTATATGTATCGCTTTACACGGGTTGCTTGTCATTACAAATTCTCGCCTCGTTCGCCAGAATCAAACACGTTTCGAAGACAGCGTTAGCTTACAGATCACAAAATGGTTAGGCAAGGGTAAACTAATTAGTGCGATTTTTTGTTCTTGATTTATTTTTCTTCGATTCTCAAAAGGCAATCCTGACGACTGACTGTCTCGAGAATATATACTCGCTATGGTCATGCTCGTTTACGTACATGATTACTAATTTTATTGGTTACGTAACATTTATAATGCAGTCGATCGAGGGTTTTTTTTTTAAAAAATCCGGTACATTAAAAAAATATGTCCATTAGACTTTACGCAAAGCGTGTTAAAAATATCATAGTGATATGATATTATTTATCTTCTAGTTAATTAATACAACTATATAAATAAATACAGATTTTAATCTGCCGTACTAAATCTAGAACTGTTTTTAATAAAATTTGTTTAAAAAAATAAAATGAGTGTAAGATAGTAGTTCAAATTATACCTTTTAAATAACAACTAATTTGCAACTGTATAAGTATTTATATATGGTATGAATTCACAAGATGTAAATAACATAATAAATACAATCCTGTATATGAAATTGAAATGTCTGCATTATTAAATAAATCTATGTGGTATTCACCCAGATAGCAAAAAACAATATATCAATGTTAAAATAATATTATATGAGATCATAAAAATAAAACATTGGTTTCCAGCATAAGAATCCATATTGTTTCAATAAGGAGTCAATAATAATTGTCATTTTTATTAAAAACTTCCTTATATAATGTTTATCGAGATATTTTATTAAATGTATACACATACGTATATCGATTTGTAGCAAATATTTCACGCATTATTAAATGCATTATACGCATAATACAGATACACATAATATGTCCCATAGGCCATAAGTGTTATTAGTAGTAAATTTTATAATTAGATGTTAGTTGGTTAAAATAGTTTATATTGTAAACAGGGTACTTTTTTAGGTTTTATTTATAAGACCCTGAACTCAGAAGAAAAAATAAAGAATGATGGTGGTTCCATCCCATTTTTTTTTCATTTTAAAAACAGTTTACTAGTCGCACACAATATGGTTTATGGCAATTTATTTATTATGCTGGTTTAATAGTCTATTTATTGGTGTTTGTGAGAAAAACTCTATATTTAATATTTCGGGTAAGGCACGTACCATAAACATAATGTGTTTGCTTAGTGTTTCTCACCCTCTTGTGATTTCCTCACACTTATTATATTATGTATGTTTGTGTATACTTTTATCACATTTACCACACACACACACACACACGTGCGCACGCACGCACATACACACACACACGCGCGCGCACGCACACACACACACACACACACACGCACATATATATATATATATACACCTCAGCGGGGTGGTCTCGACAATAGGATTTTCACATAAAACTGCATACATAAATTTAACAACGAGCAGGTGCGTTTCAGTTGGCAAGTGCTCAACGACAGCAATGAATTTTAACCCAAACTCATCGAAAGGTAAATAATAACAAATAAACATTTTATTGAGTCGTCGATAATATTATTTATAACACCATAAGGCTATTCGAAAGTCGAAATGCATTTTAACAACGTTATTGAATTATGCTTAAACGATTGTCCTCGTAAAAATGTAAAGTTATAGCATACTTCTTATAGTACTTCACGCGTACCTATTGTTAGTTTCTACATAGAAAACCCTGCGTAATATAAAATACGCGAAACACATATAAATGTTTGAAATCGACGTATAAGAAATTTGTAGTATAAGATGCGTGGGTTTGATCACATGTGCCCGGTAAACTTATGGACCATGTCTAAATGTTCAATAATCTGTTCATTGTACTAACCTGAATGACGTTATTATATTAAGCATAAATAGCATTCGTGTCTAATAATAAAATTACCGTCAGATTACGTCATGTGAAGATTATAATATTATATACTCGTAAACATGTACGTATTTCGTGTCGGCTGCCGAGCCGATATTATATTATTCATGTATAGGAAACAAAGCACAAGATACGTCATATAGTAAGTATTATAATAGGGTCGCGTAAAAATCGATTTCAAACATTTGATACGTTCGCGTGATCAACCTAGCCTTCGTGATAATATATAACTTTCCGTTCGAGTCCGTTTGATCATTGATGTATGAAAATAAATAATAATTATCTAAAAAAAAAATCTCAAAACATTATAATAAATTCATTGTTGTATATTATATACAATATCATACATATGCAGGCACTCCTTCAACTTGATCGGCTGCTCCTCCGACTCCAAGTATCGGTACCCGCAAGTGTCTCTTCATAACCGTGTCGACCGTGGTAATACCTAACCCCCGGCGAACGACCACACGACGACGATTATCAACCGCAGCCGTGCCTACCGTTATTCAAACAATTCCGGACTGAACTCTTAATCTTACTACCACGTTGAATGGCCAAAAATTGAATTATGATACAAATATAATATGTATTATATAAATCAGTGATTCCCAAACTCTCCACCGTAGTACCCCAATAGGATAAACGGACTTATTCAAGGGGCACCATGGCTCACGTAGAAATAAAACTACTATTTTAAAGTTAAATAAACTAGTGTTGATTAATCACACGCATATTGCAAGCCCCTTGTTGCAGTATTCGCGGCAGGTCACCGTGACTGAAATTCATAGTCAAAAAAGGCACCACCGGATAAAAAGTATGGAAACCACTGGATATATCCACATTGACTTTAAAAAAAATCTATAAGAAATATGGCTAACATAATTTTTGTACACCCGAAAATATAATATTTTGTAGACCATACTATGTACATATTGTATTACAGTGGTGCACAATAACACACGCGCTCAAATCAAAGTACACGCACTGCGCATAGAAATAGGGCCTGGATACGCACAACCACTATCGCGTGGACGGTGAGCCGCGGGGTCGTTGTACCGGCTTTGGTGAGTGTCGGGCAGCGGTAAATATGTATAATAATAATATATAATATTACATTTATATACATGTACATGGAGATAAACATTATACGGTGGTCGGGGACAGCACGCGCGAGATACACGGAGCACGCGCTACGATCTGTGGTGCCCTTATGCGCATATCTATCGCATGTTGCCTATCGCTAGCATGTAAAGAATAAAAAATAAATAAAAATGATTATGATGATAAAAATAAACAATAAAACAAAATAGAATACTCGTACACATGTACGCTCGCGCTGCATGCGTGCACGGGTATTTTATTATAATAATGGTCAAGTAAGAGAGTACGCGACGACGACGACGACAACGAGTGCGCGCGGACAAGCGCTGAATAATGGGCACCGACCAGGATATAATATACTGGAGTGGAAGAATAAAAAAAAAAAAACAAAAGCATTTGTGTGTCAGTTCGACGAGTTAGTCGCTGTACATAATATTATATAGGTACCTACGAGTATTTCTTCTTTTTTTTCTTTTTGTTTCGATTTTATTTTTCCTTCTACTTCATTTCCCGCGTACTGTGTCCACAATGTAAATGCAACCTCGCCTAACTCACTCAACGCGTACATGGCAAAAACCTCTGCACACGTATCTTTTATAATATGCATCCCATTCGGCGCTTCACCTCCACCGATCACACGCGCGTCGTCATCGTTCACGCTTTGTAGTTTCCCGTAACGTATATAATATGTGCATGCGCCTCTATCGTTAAAGTCACTGCGCTGCGTTTGCTTCAGTATGTATACCATATTCCGAGAGTTTCTCTCGTATGTACACGAGTCCAACTTGAACAAGTTTTCATTCAAATCAACACTGTTTAAAACTAAGTATTCGGTCGTTCGATTTTATGTTCGGTGCATATTATTTTATTCACGTCTTTCCAAGTATTATAAAGTATACGCGCAACTATATACATATAAGCAACATGAGCCGAATATACGCAGGTATACATATATAGCTACAACCACTCTGATGAATAATAATAAGACGTCAATAAACTTTGTAATGTAACTAATAGCGTATAAATGTATAATATATGATAGGCGAAGCACTGAAGCTATTTGATGGAGAGTGTATAATATGTACATACGTATTACAACAACGTTATTGCACTTAGCGTACCTACACATCGGTTGCAGTTAGGATACCGCCGTCAAGAAACAATTCGGTTTTTGACGGATGACAGTCGCCTTCTGAAATGTTGATTTCCTTTCTCAATATCGCTGCGCGTTTATACTATTGTAGATATTATACCCATACAGCTTTATATATTGTATTGTTTCGATTTTTAGAACATGGATCCATTGATTTATTAAAAATTAAAATACAGTGAATGCTTACTGGGTACATATTATATAGAACCTTTTTCCGTCAAGGTCGAAACGAAAAACCGTTGTTGTATAATAGGTAGGTACTCGCATAAAGATGAAATTTTTTCTGGTTTTTTTTTTTTAATTACATTGCAATTGATGTTACAAAAAATTGTCTAATCCGAAGCGAGGTACAAGATGCTACGTTTAAGGTGAGCGTTCCAAACTTACAACTATTGTTGTGTAGAAAACAATGATGGTACTCGTAGTACAACGCGTATAGTGATCGCAAACAATGCAGCGCGTATATATGCACTTTATTATAATATAAGAAGCCCCCGTCGATCGCCGCATGTATAATAATAATAATAGTACTTATATAAATATATATTGGTGTCTATATAATACGCAACTGCACCACACACGTCTATACGTGTAGTAGCTGCAAATTAATTTGCATATACCTCCTAATTTATGGTCTGATTTTCGACGAGAAGCTTGCCTCCCTTTGGGAATATTATATAGACTAGTCCGTCTGACAACGCACACCGTACTCGAATACATTGTATCACGCGTAAACTCTTTATTTTTTTTCATTTTTTCTTAATTTGAATATGAAACATTATTATAAATCATCCTTACACGCTCTACACACACACACACACACACACATCTTGGAATATATATTTTTATACATGTGTATCGATCCGAGAGTGGTAATCGATGGCCGTCAATCATTGTGCACGCCACGTCCTGGTCCCATACACACACACACACACACATGGCCTGAAGACCAGAGCAAGTCATGTTGGGCGCTGAGGGGACCGGTTTCATACGCGCGGTGGCCCGGCGGGTACGTTACCGGTGAAACGGGATACGACAGACTGGTGCGCGTGTGTGTATGTGTATGCGTGTGTGTGTACGCCATCAGTCACTATATTCAACACTCGCCCATTTACATATTATACATATATGAGCGTGTGCGAGTGCAGGTAAGTATGATAATAATAATAATAGCAGGCCCTTCGGGGGTGGACTTTTTTACATACGCACCGCGTATATATATTTATATGTGCGTGTGCGTGTGTGTGTGTGTGTATGTGTGTGTGTGTGTGTGTGAGAGTAAAGCACTTATCTGTATAGTTATATTATTATGTATGCGTAGTCTCGGTTCGGCACACGAGGGCTCACCGCCGATCGAAGAAAAAAAACAAAATCTCTTACGATCTATAACGCTCTCGATAATACGCCATATGAAAACACGTATATGTGCACCATATACACCTATAATAGGTATATGAATACATTTAACATTATCATAATAATTTGTACACACCTGTGTATAGTATACCGGACCGGCGGCGGATCTTGCCGCTCGGAATCGCAGTCCATTTACTCGTAATCGACTGTACGACGTATATCTATATGCGCCCGTAAGTATATAATATAATACTTTGTATAATATCTGCATGTACAGAGAGTTATTTACGATAATTATAGGATACCGAGAGACGAGAGTTGTACACGTATATTCGCGTGAATTCGTGCGCGGTCAGTGAATTCGCGTATCTACACACCAAACGTATAAACATATATCCATCCCGTGTGGAGTAGGCAAAATTGATTTTACAATTTTCCCCCTCTCCTTTTTTAAAACCGATTGATTTATATAACAATTTATTACAGTTCTCTGCTACTATAATATATTATGCGCACGAAATTATAACATTTGCTCCTTACATACTAAATATATTATACTTAAGGTATATTTATCTTTAATAGGCGACTATTAAACAGCATTTTTTTTTTATAAACGTTACGCTTTCCCACATAAATGTCTATTATATATTGTATTGTATATAACGTCAAATAAATTCTAGAAAACAATAATTGTACATTCAAGTTAAAGTCTCCACTAAGATTAGTATTAAAAAAATACTCAAATTCTGCGTCCAAACAGTGTTGGAATGGCTCCAAAAAGCCTCGTCAATCTCTATAAAGCTCTATTGGAGGGCTTATTAAGTTGCAATTTTTGGTTCATGTCAATCATTTCATCAACCAGTAGAATTGGTAAGTAAAACTTTAATAGGTTTAATCGGGTATTTTTCTGGTTCACCTTTAAAACTTTCATGGCTTTATAACAGTTTTTAAACAACGCAATAACTTGTCAGAATTCTTACCAAATTTATTTATTGTATTATTATAAATATAATTTCAAAGTAAAAATGATATACCTACACATTTGTATTTCGGATCACTGATGCGTCGGCCATGGAATCTACTCTCTATTACCGTTACCAATCTCGTATACTTCATAGATAATAAGACATTTTCTATTTGCTTACTAAAAATATGCATTTCAAAATGTAGGTAATAATAAAATCATAGATAAAGTGAAAATTGAATTCATCAGGTGGTTATTAGGTAGTATATTAGGTAAATGCGAGATTTGTGTTATATTACTGCTATATTTTTCGTAATCATTTGATTTCCAAATACATATAAAACCCTTATTATTTTTAATTGTACCAAGTTATGAGGATTAATACTTACATATTTACATATTATTATTACAAGGGGAACGAAACACCGAGCACTTATGGATTACTCTATTATACTTCTACCTTAATATGTTATCTTTATTTATTAACGCTAGTTCCTCAAACATATTGAGTTTATGATTAGTTATTTGTATGAATAGTAAAGAGACCAAAAATTATATTCACTCGTTATAACTGTCTGCGTGTTATGTGGAATTGATAATCTTATATATAATCGTTTAAAAAATGTAAAACAATAATTTATTACGAGTTTGGGACATTACGACGTGTAAAAACTTTCTAGAGTGTATAGACTTTTATATCGGAAAAGTAACGGCAATTCTTAAAAGTGTTAATGAGAATATGTAATCTATTATGTTTTGATACCGTGTATTAAATCACGTTCTTAAATAATTAATATCACCCACCGTAGTTAGGCCATTAGAGCTGACAGCGGCAAGTTATCCGACCACTTTGAGATCTGTCTTCCGCGTGCCATTATCATCAATATTTTTAATATATTTCATAATTATTTACATATGCATTTAACATTGCGTTACACTCATTAAATCGATGTATCGCTCGCATTCATGTGTTCATCGCCCTCTACGGTCGACTATTGTTTTTATTATTTCGTCGACACTGGCAGAGCGAGTTGACATATAATATAATTCCTTAACGTGTCCTTGGACATTACCGAACAATGGCCGCTTTATACGCTCGCTCGCTTGCGCATGTGTGTGTGTGTGTGTGTGTGTGTGTGTGTGTGTGTGTGTGTGTGTGTGTGTGTGTGTGTGTGTGTGTGTGTGTGTGTGTGTGTGTGTGTGTGTGTGTGTGTGTGTGAGAGTGTGAGTGTGT
>JAIPRK010001157.1:0-90950 GCA_025469195.1 Chaitophorus viminalis
AATCAAATCGATTGATTATTCCTGCACTTACGTCTTTTTTTATTACGAATATCCCAATAGTCATATTATATACGTATAAGTACTTTTCATTTACTTTTCAATTTAATAAAATTGTATTAATATTATTATATAATATTTTAAATTATTATAATATTTTTACTAACTATCAATTATTTATATTTTAGCATTTTTAATATTTTTAAAAAAAAAACTGTAAAAACATTTTTAACCATACCTGTGGTCTAAATAGATCATAAATAGACTGTCTATGTTAAAATGAGAATGAAAATGTTAGTATAGTGTAGTACTTACCAAAAAATATTCAGGAACTAGTGGAATACCTATAATAATTCGGGACCCAACTAGTATAGTACCTTTTAAAATCCGGGACCCAACTAGTACACACCTGCGATTAGCCCCTAGTATTCAGGACCCAACTCGAATGCGCCGAATTTCTACATACTTTTTTTTTTATTTTCGAACAGCTATTAAAATATATCGTAATTTGCTGAACAAAAGAGCACTTTATTCTTTTAAATAGAGAAAAACCGTCACGTCTTAACAGGTAGTTTTTACATTAACAAATGACCGGAATAGAAAATGTCCAGGGATCGACGGAGAATAGCGTCTAATGCGAGAAAGCGTCTTAAGTGAATTTTACTGTATTTATATAATTATATACATAATGTGTTTATTATATAACTTTTTTTTTTTATTACAACGATCCAAGATCTTCAACAATATATACATTTTAATAGTGTAAATCAATGTGGAGTGGCTCCGACCGTAGTCTAAAAATCTTATACTAAGTCAAATGGTTTTCGGCGTTCGCGTGACTTGACTTTTTGAAAGTTGTCGAGTAGGTAGTTGAATTGTTGCTGGATTGGGGTGTTGACCCAGCCTTATCTCATGTATACGGACAAACTTGGCTATCTCGTCCTGGGCGAAGGTGATCCCCATAATATGTACGGAGAGCAATGTTCTGGTAACGTTGAATAATCTCAACGTTGGACTTATGCAGGCAAAACTCCACAATTTTATTTCATAATTCCATATTGGTTAGATCATCAAAACGTACAATAGACGTTCGCGTGCGTGAACAGGTCTAGTCTTGAACGGAATGTCTTTCGCCCAACCAATATACAGTTATCGCATTTTCTTCTTATAATTAACAGGTTTTTCTGACAAACATGGGGTTTTCAGTTGAGTCACGAATCAATAGGTGCATTCCAAAACATTTAGCCGAGTCGCTCTGTGGGATTATCTGCTGATCCAACAACATTTGTTTGTAAATGGTCTCCAACGGAGCTGACAATTTTTATCGTCCCGGAAAATATACAAGCATAGATGCATAATAAATAGCACCCACGGCGTACCCGGCCACTTCCCGCTATATAATTTTTTATTCTTACAGCCACGATTCACGTTTGACCATTTGTGTTTCATACGTATAATTTCTATAGTCAATACGATTATGTTTAAATTAATTTACAGTCATGAAATCTATGTATACTTTTTATAGATTATATATCTTATTATGCTATTGTTGCGTTGAATTATTATCATATTTTTTACTAAAAAATAAAATTATACTATAATATTATATTATGTACCAAGGTAAAATTATTTAAAATAAATTATTAAAAAAAATATACTTTATCAAAAAAAAAAAAAAAAACATAAATATAAAAATCATGTAACAATGCAGGTACTGGTTTTAAAATGTAGTAGATAATTTTATTTTATTTTTTGATTGACAGATTTTATTATTAACAATTTGACTCTTAAACTGTACCGAATAATATTATGTTATATTTAAAATTCAAGTATACAAATTACAAGGTTGTAGGTATAAGACTTCTATGAGAGGGTTCAGAAACCTGGGGAAAAAGGATGTATATAAAATTGTACAACATGGGCAAATTTGTGTTTTCGTGGTGGAATTAATTCGTGCAATTTTCGTTTTTGCGAGTGTATTATACTGAAATAATCATTCACTGAATGTTTCAAACGTCATTGAATTGATTTCATTGCGAAGGCCAGTCAATATTGCACAAATAAGTGCATGACGACACTGTTGTTTAACAGAATTCATTCTACTCGTGGATAATAGTTAGTCTTCGTAATAATATTATTATTGTATTGCAATATTGTGCGCTAAAAACAGCGAAGACAATCTGTATACAAATATTATGAATGTATACGTAGTGTTACATGCTGGCAAGATTCCAATGTGCACTCGATAAGAATAAGCTGATCTGTATCGCAGAACGTTAAACGCGAGACGGCCGCTCGTATTATTATTATAACATGTTCGTGTATAGGAGATTTGAAAACGTTATATTTTCGTAAAACAAATATTTAATATTCAATATTTAACGCGTATCGCGGTGCATTATAATAACGCCTTTGTTAACTTGACGTATATCATGACGTATACCGAAAACAAAACAATATTATCCCCGATCCGCAATCGGATTACAAACCAGATACCGATTATATAAAAAATGTAATTATACAGTATAAACTATAAATGTTTTTGGTTTTTTTTGCACGTCAGACTACGCGTTCCGATCAAGTCACTCGATAGCAATATAATAAACTTGTTGCGTCCCGAATAGCTGTTTTTTTTATTATTATTATTATTTTTTTTTTCGCGTCGGATTACTCACGAGTTATAATACGTTAAACGACGTACCTATACCTAATTATTATTAATGGCTTCAAAAGAATAAGTACTTTCTTTTCACAAACTTCTATTTTACGTATTCGAACATGCTACTATATTATACACTATCGCGTTATGGATACCTGCATCATTAAGTTATACATCTCTTTTTCGATTCACCGGTACACAGATTTTGAGGATGAGGAAGATGCATGCACACGTAATATTATAGATACTGTTGACGTAATCCTGATTTTATTTTATGTATTTTTATTTCATTTTATTATTTTCTTACAAAAGACTTTCATAGTTTATTTTATAGCGAATCGTTGTCAATCCTTAAGATTTTTATTTTCTACTCATTCAATGTACATCGGAGGACGTTTTCTCTTTATATGCACCCTTTTATATGGTCTTTATTTCAATTCCTTCTCGTAAGTATATTGCTTTTTGTTGGAAATGTAAATGGACACACCAAAAGAAATAAAATAACTGTTGCAAAAGTTCCACCTCATAAGTATAAAAAACTCTTCTATAGGCAATTCTATATTCAAACATTATTATAGCTATAGAATATACGAAACAAGATACATTCATAATTCACCAAATTAAAGAAACCGAGTTATTCTCATTTTTCATTGTGTAGTGTAATTATTTTGAGCCTAGTAAGTAGAAGTTATTTATGTTTATAACCGATGGTAAAAATACAAAATTGACTTTTGATTTTGTATTTTACACGTGCAGAAAAATATTCATATTTCACTAATTTTATCGACATTTTTTGTAAATAAAATGTTATGTTATACCCAAAGTCTTTCGGACGTTTAAATTGTCTTTTCTTCTTATTTATTTCAATGGCTATATAGTGGGTACCTAATAAATTCTACAAAGACGTTTGGCAGTGAAAAACAATTTAAATTTTCAATAGAACAAGACAACTTCCAATTATATGAACATCGTATGGTTATAATATATTATTATGATGATGAATACTTGTAATTACAACTGTTAAATGTATATCCTTAAGTATACAGAATACATATACCTACTCGTATATATATAGGTACATATTTTTAATTAAATATTTTTTCGACTTTGGGCGGTGACGAGGGCGATAGTTGTACAATTTCGGATTCATCAAATCATCTTTTAACATACGATCTTAAGAAAGGTTGGCCGATAATTGTATGTACCTAATGGCTAATACAAACTAATAGTATATACGTACATAATCTATACTACACTGGAGTCCGCATACTTTAAGTTCCCGGTGAAACGTTAGTAAACAACGATGAGACTTTCCCGTCAAAATATACACAAGACATAAACCAAGGGGGACGTGCGCTTAAGCTATACTACACCTATACAGTTATATGGTTAAAATATAAGCGGGCTTATAATAATATATGTACAGAGCGGATTTATGAGACTACGAATAATCCGTGTGTCTGTCATAATATATTACACGTATTACGTATTATAAGTGCTAATAAGAACCCGGAGTCGTAATAATAAAACCGGCGAGAATAATATAATAATTTAACATGTAGCCTTGTTTACGTTTTCACCTTAACCGTCAAAACGATGATGACGATGATGACTCTGTTATTGTATTTATTACTAACAATAGACGTATACTGCAGTTTCGCGCAACTACATTACCTCGACAGAACAAGTGGAAGATGTTTTATTTAAAAAAAATCCATGTACACCATACATGTAATATACAATGTGTATAATAAAGCATACCGATTATACTGTTAAATATTATATTAATTTCAATCATTGTTTTATTATGCGGCATTACATCGCAACCATCGCGTGATACACTTATAGATTGAAAAAAAAAACCGATAAACGGGCATGGTGGTTGGCGACTAAAACAAACCTCACGGTTTAAACATTTTACACACGACATGTGTACTGCACATAATAATGATAGGTACACAATGCAATAGTTAGAGAAGAGTTAAAATGCCGAAAAGTCGAGACGTTCTGAGGCTATATAGTTTCGATTTCGTTTTTGCTGAACCCGTCGTCTAACCTGTACGCGCGTTATATGAAAACGTATAGTACTATGCCACTATGGATATACATTTTAATAAGGATCACTGTTTTCAACCTCTTGTATTCCATGTCCTAGTGTAGATTTTCAAAAATATTACGCTTTCCGATTAATTTAAATTAAAAAGAAAATTATCAACTTTTTTTTCGATCGTTTACCATAGATAAAAATAACGTTGTAATAAAATCCCCTGCTATTTTTTTATCGCGCCTATTTATTTACGAATATTCAGTAAGTGCGGTGTATTTTTGTATATTGTTCGTTCTATTCCCCTTTTTATGCTGTAAATAAATTAATAACTTTTTTAAAAAAAAATCGTTATGTCCACGAAGGCGATCCATGATCCCTTTATTGGTCATGCCCATGTTTGGAATCAATGATGTAGACTGTAGACAGTTATATTAGACGGACGGATGGACGGTGTGAAGGTAAAACAACAACAATTAATAAAGGAGGCCCGTCAGCGCCACGGTGTCAACGTCCCCTCGTTGATTGTTTGACGCCAGTGGACAGTCAAAACTTCCGGTCGTCAATGAAAATGGTTTTTTTTTCCATTATCATTAAGCGCCAGAGCTTAGTAGAAAAAATGAACGTGCGCGAAGACGGGGTATCTTTATACCGAAACCAACCAAACTAAATTTGTCCCGTATATTTTATCAAACGCAGCGCAGTAACCCGGCACAAGGCATAAACGCGTACACTATAAAAAAAAAAGTAAACATTATATAGCCATGACATTTGTATGACGTTGCCTTTGTTATGTATATAATACATAATAATTGGTAATTAAATACAATTCGAAGCGTACAGTTTAAGAAACATACAAACGTGATGTGAAATTGATTACATAATCTCTAAACTACCTGTATATGACTGTTTAAAAATCCATTTTATTTTTCCGAGCTGTACGATACGTATGAATTAATGAACACAGTGATATTAATTAATACATGGTCCTCAGATTCATCGGTGTCTAGCCGGCTTAAATTATTTGTTCCATATAAATATATTTCATTAATTTAACTATATACTATTTATAAATTGACTAATGAGTGGGAATAATTCTTTCCCATAAATGATACCAACATTTTAATTTGAAAGATTTGTTATTTTATTTAGTTTTTACACGGTATTAACGAATAATTTTGTTGGTAGAAATATCTAGAATATTTATTATAAATATTGTAATATTTCATACTTTGGTCTATTAATCTAATTTTTAGAGGTGAATATACACTTCAGAAATGGTGAGCGAGTGAGCGAATGAGTTTCATTTGTGTAATAAAATTGTATTGATGCAATTAATAATAAAATCATGATTGTGGAGACAAGTGCGTTTAGATGGTAAAAAAAATATTGTGTCAACGGGCCAGGAAAGGACGATAGACCTAGAGGGAGAAAGAGTGAGAGAGTGAAAGAGAGAATGTAAGAGCGGAAGTAAGGTCAGTGTCAAGGACGGTCACGTGGCGATCTATTATTCGTGTTGGTTTATTTATTTATTCCATTATTATTTAACCAGCAATAAAACATTATTCCATTATTATTATTTTTTTTGATAAATTGTATTACATATGTGTGATGGGTTATTCAGTTATTATTGGGCTCCAGCCCGTTCTGAATTAAAACAAATAAATTATTTTTATTTTATTTTTTTATTAAATTTAACAATCCGCGGCTACTGTGGCCATTGGATATGCCAATGTATTAAATAGAATAGATGTTAAGACATTTAGAATTGGTTAAATAATTATTATATACTGTAAATTATGATCAAGAAAAAATTGTGTACAAATATGACGATAGGGTCGTTCGACCTGCAGCAACCAAACAGGGTTTTTAATAATAATTAATATTACTTGTATTTAACAACGATGTATTATGGAGGTATTCTTTTTTTTTGTAATCATTATACATTTATATGTACAACGATCATTAGGTTTATTATTGTGTTAATAATTTAAATTTTTTTCATATAATCATCATAGTAATTGCAGCAGTGTATACGAGGAGGTATATGAATTATTAAATATTTTATTCCGTATACAGAGCAAAAGATTAAAAAAAACTTGTTCTCTAGTAATTTCTCTTGTGCTATTGTCTACGTCTTTTGTGCGTATACGTTGAAACAAAAATACCGAGAATAAAAGTTAAACAAAAGCAAACCGCAGGTACGTAATAATATTTGTGTTGTGACACAGTGTTGTGGGAGTGTGAACTGTGCACGATGGAAACCGGAAGTATTCGCAGTAGCACTCGGCGCTCACATTTGAATTCTTCAGTACTTTGATGTACTTTTAAATGAGATGATGCCTCAATTTCGTTATATTTGATAGCACCTACCTCAGAGGTTCCCAATAACCAGGGTGCCGCAAAACTAAATATATATAATTTTTTAAAAACCACTTCATGAAAAATATAGCACTGTGAGTAATAAAACAGACTTTACTCTATGTCTGCTTATCGTTCATTTGTTTATACTAAGGCACTTCGCTAAATAAAACCGAAGTTACAAAATAAAAATTTAACAACACGATATATCACTATTGCGTATTCAGTATAGAGTATTGCAGGGTAGCCATATGGTGCCTCCGGATTTCTAGAAAATAAAAAAGAGTGCCGTGAGTCAAAAAAGGTTAAGAATCTCTGACCTACCAACTCGAAATGAAAATATAGAATCGCATTGGTACATAAATTAATTGTTATCACTATCACTCGTAGATAAGCTGCATGCATTGCGACGGTAAAAATGTTGCAACGAATTCTACACACGTGAATGGTATGATACGCTTTATTGTGATATTATTGTACCTACTGGAAAAAGTTCGTCACGCGACAGTACCAAAAAACACTGCAGCAGTCTCATTACAATACACGTTCAATCGATATCGCGTTTGGAAAACATACATGCGTGTGTATAAAGCGCACGTATAGAAATAATATGTCGTGAACGTGCAAAAAGCTTGAGTGCATGGAATGAGGAGAATACACGTCGTTCGTGTATAGGCGCAAATCGAGTCTAACACTTGTAAGTGCTAAAATTATTCATCCCCGCGAACGGCTCTAACCAATGAAAAATGTTTTAATTTAAAAATAAAATTATTTATTAAAACAAGAAAGAAAATCGAAATTATAAGATAATAATTTTTTATTATTTAATAATAAATATTTAAAACTAACTTTAGATACACATCTTCCCTGAAAATATGAAATAAACGAACAACAACTTTTTTTTTATCAAATAAGTATAATAATATATTATTCAATACAACATATATATTATAACATCAATAAACAGTCGTTTTGAGTACAGTGAAATTATTTGAAATCATTATAATATATTATATCATTGTTTATTATTTTGACTGCGGGAGCAAACTCATTTTCATAGACAATAAAATAATCCTTTTTAAAAAATATCCTTAAGTTAACTGGGAAAGCTAATCTGTGATTTGAGAGTGGTAAGCATCCGTACGTGCGTCCAATGGTCGTCCATCGACAGCACTGCTTACTTAGATTTGGTACCCGTACCACATACACGCAGCAATATACAAAGGATTTTATACAATAAGTTCAATGTTAAGAGCCGCACAGTTTTTCATTTTTTATTTCATTAGTTTTATGTATCTTTTTTATATTTACATAAAAAAATCGAATCGATTCGCATCATCTTGGCAGTTGGAACCGAACACCGCCGCCTAACACCGTCCGCTGCGTTGCATAGTCCACGCACGTACACGCGTACAACTATATATTATATGCATATATAGTATATATATATATATATATATATATATATAACTGTACAATGTAAATAAATGTACCTTTATGTTTTTACTTTTCTTTTACTTTTATATATTTTATCATAAAAAATGTGATGCAATGTGTTTTTTTTCTTTGTGCAGGACTACTCGTTTTTTTCCGATTTATTTTTATGTGATTCATGAAATGTGTCTATATTGCGAATAAGATGTGTAATATATTGTACGGTATTATATTATTTTATGCACCGCATATTATATTGCCGCGTGTATACGCAACAATACAATATAATACACTATATTATACATTTCTGCCAGAAGCTCGGGAAGATATTATTTTAAATATTGTGCGCGTGAGCATTTTTATACGTTTTATCGACCAACCACATTGAATCGTATTTATTTCAATAGGTAATATCTAATGTATAGGTGGTATACATTAGAAATTGTTGGCGAAATGCGCGTGTAGTATGTGCAGTAGTATATGCATGTGCCGGCGCGCATTAAACAATTGACGCCGCGACGATATAATAAGTGAACAAATTGTATTAAATTCACACACGACCGGAATGTAAAATCGTTTTTAATATGCAAGTCGACCACGGTGGGTGTGTATTATGTTATACACGCCATTATATTATACCGTGTAGATTACCATATTAAGTTGTAACGTGTCTGAACTGTCTGAATAGACACCGGCGACCACGCGCGTCCGACAAACTTTGATTGCGTGTTCGGTGGCTGATTCAAACGGATTGAAATATCAAATATAAATAATATAATGGTCAAAGTAATTATACGAAAAATAAGCATTGTACGAGGTAAGTCATTTTGTAAAATATGTTTTTTATGCAAATTTACAGAACGCAATAATCCTCGACTTCGTTGAAACTAAAATATAATGTACTTCAAGCCAGTATTTCCCATATCAAGGGGGCATACACCCCCCCTCCCCTCAGAGGAGTCGTGTAAACATTGCTGGAGGCGCAAGCAGTCATCACAAAGTTAAATTTTACAATGTAGCTAAAAAATGAAATATTAATAACGCACGGTCATCGTTATCGTGTACCTACCGATAAAGATGCCACTAAAAGACTATAATATAGATTATTTGTAAAGTACAATATGAAAAAAGGTGATCTTTTTTTCAAATATAAGGGGGGGGTTGAAATTTTGAAAATCTTCAAAGGAGACGTAGAACAGAAGATATAGGGAACTGCAGCTTTAAGCTAAATTCCAAAAGACGGTTTTTTTGCTTTAATATTCAAATTTGTAGGTAAAAATATTATAATTAATAATATTTAGATGAATAATTGTACGTTTACAAACTTTGATAACCGCGATTATATTTATACCATTGTATTTGTAAGGGTATAATCAATACTGTAATTATCTTCAACCCAACTGATGTTGTTTTTACCATCAATCAATTTGTATTTTATTATAGCCACGAATAATTATTACTTTAACTATTTCTTAATGTGAAGTCAGCACTAAGTTCCTAGCTCAAAATCAACCCACAAATATGACAACCAACGAGTGTCAAATAAACTCCAGATTTCTAAATATACGCATATATACAATCGTTACAATAGACGTTGATTTTTCGTACATAATACATAATATACGTTTATAAAACTATACGTATAGCAATAAATATTCATGTTTTCAATAATAAACGATGGATATATAAAATGTATCAATACATGTGTACTCCATATATTATTAATGTGTATCTTGAATTCAAGTGAAGGTAAACTTAAATATTAGAATCATTTGTTAATTTGCTGAAATAATTCAATTCAAATAAATGTGGAAAAAAAATAAACATTTGGAATCGATCCGGGCCTGTATACAATAATTATATTAGTATTAGGTAAACGGGTTAAGGTGTATCATTTTATAGTCTCTTATATTTTTTAAATAAGAAATAATTAATGGCGATAATCAAAAAGTTATTTTATCTATTTGTTTGGTTGATATTGGATATAGCTTTCTTATATTTTTTTAGACGTGAACTTATTTGTATACCAACGTAAAACGTTAGAGTAGTTAATTTTTATTCCACGTCCACTTTCAGTATTTAAATACAACTGAATTGTTTATTACTTGTATTTATATAAAATATATTTGGTGTGTACGCATATTCAATGCTACAACAAATAACGAAAAGAAATACGGTACCTACTCTAACACTTATGATACTTCCGATTGCGGGAAAAATGCTCTTCAGCTGTACCGCTGTTATACGATATCGAATCTAAGAGAGTGCCTTCTAAACGAATTTTGTGGTACCGTGTACTACGTGCAGTAGGTATATAATAAACTAATATATAGTAGGTAAAATATAAAAGATCCAAGAATTTCGACCAAAAATCGCTTACGGAACAAATACTTTTTACAATAAACTTTTTGGTTAGCCCAAAAACTATTTCGACACATGCATACCTAGTACAAACTTTTGTAAGTTTTATTTTTATGCGTAGATAATGTGCGGATAAAAAAAAAACAACGAAAAAATGTCGAGAAAAAGTTTTACAAACGAATGAAGTATAATATTATGTATATTATAGTGTATAAGGCATCTATACATGTTGTGCGGGTATTTTTAATGTTAAAAAGAAAAGAACAAAATAAAGTGAAATTTTGCCGTCCAACGGGAAATTGTTCGCCGCACCGCTGAGATTGCACGTATTTGGAGTGCTGCATAAGTGAATTACCGGTAAAACTAACCGAAAACAACAATAATAAATAATAATATAATATAGGTTCGATAATTAAATTATAGAAACGGCCGTAAACGAATAAAAGTTGTGCGCGGATAATGGAAAATAGTGTACATACTGAATGGAAATAATCTAATAAAGAACGAAATAGGTCGAGAGAAAGGAAAACCGTTTAACAATATAATATAACAAATTAAAATAAATACATCCATAGTAAAATACGTACACGGGAATTCAAAAGCATATTAAACTGTTGATATATTTTATTATAGTCGGTCGGACGACGACGACAACGACGAATAAGAGTTGAATGAATAATGTACGCATATAATATTGTTATAAGCGAATTGATCTAACATCGTCTCGATCCGATCCGACACGCTTTCGTTGTTTTTTCGGTTCGTTTGAATCGCTTCTGGAAAATACGCGGCCAATTACAAATCTTCGTGTACGCGCGCATAAAAGCGATTCGAAAACCGACCGTCGAAAATCACAGAGACCAAACGTCGCGGCGTCTACACGGAATGGCAAGTGCATAATCGATAGACGGTAAAATACAACTGTATATTATAGGTATATGAGAATTATTGGAATTAAGAAAGCATGTTTTTACGGTCGATTTTTGGGCACTGTAATGGCCTCTTAATAGTTATTTCATCCAGACAAGTGTATGGCGTTATGAATAAGCATTAGGATACATTATACGCGTGCGGTCTATTGGAAAAATGGGAAAATTTTAAAACAACTCTCATATAGAAGTACAAAAATGTGATTATACAATTTTTGATCGAAAACTGCAGAGTCCATATAATACGTCGTTAATAACGTAAAGATTAAAAAATGCGAGACTCTTAAAAGTCGAGTGAGTTACAGGGATAGATGATGTTGCTTTATTTATTTTTTAAATTTGAAGCCAATATATACCGTTGCTATCGAAAATACAATTCTGAATGAAAGAGGTTGGGTTAGTCAATTTATATAAAAAAAAAATTAATAATAATTATATACATATGAGTATATAATATATATATATATATATATAAGTACTCAGTAAATTGCTCACGATGCTGTGACAAATAAAATAACAAATTCCTAGTTTGAATCTCGTAACTGGGTTACAATTTTTCACAATTTTTCGAAAAACTATATTGGGAGATACGAAAAATGTTGTTCCAAAAGTACTAACTGGATAAATTACCTTTCAAAAAAGTTATAAGTTCAAATAAATATATCAGAGCACTCCTAGTCAAAATCATGTACATAGACATAAAAATGAAAAAAAAAAAAAAACTAGCACACATAATATTATGCAAACCAATATACATTATCTCCGTTTCACTCAGAATCTAAAATATCATGTCCTAAAATTAATATCTGTAAGATGCGATGTTCTATAAATTCCTGAGATGGGAATGTACCTTGACACTTCGTCCAGTCGTCCAATACATAAACATGCTGTCAATCAAAATGGGGTCGTCTTTTATATTTTCCATCGCTTTTCCACTTAACTTCAGTTCTTGAGCACGATTAGAATCTTGGAGGTGTTAGGAAAACGAAGCAGCTATCTCAGCATTCGATTTCAGAACCGCATATTACGGGCTTCATATTTCAAAACGGCATGTGATATTTTTAAAATTTAATGGCTTAACATGTATACATACAATGCAGTAGATTCTGTTTTCTATTTTATCAAAATACGTTTTTCCTCAAACTTTTGCAAAAGTCGTATCAAAATATCCTGATTTCTCCGTTCTCGCTGACCCTGTACATTTACCGACACCGACATATATACAGTATAGAGTATATACAACAATACGAACGCGCCTAGCAGGCTGTCGTCAGTTCGTCACATTATACGTCATCGTCGTTGGCCGTGCTCTGCCACCTGTACATCGCCGAACTCAATCTCAATAAAATAGTCTGGCGCGGAAGTCATCTGCAACGATTATATGGTAAAATGAACGGTAAAATAAACGTTGCTTTTGCGGCAGCCGATATATATATATATGTATGTATAGGTATATTATAATACACGTGTCGATGGTGACGTTGGCGATTCGGCACGGACTACATTATCGTCATGTCCGCTATTTTTTTTCGCCTACCGAAGAAACGAATTATAAAATGCGCGTATACGAATAACGCTATTGTAAAAATATAAAAAATAAAAAAGCGATGATAACAGTAATAATAATAAATACCCGAAAAGAAACCACGTGAAAACCGCAGGTCGCACAACGTATATAATATATACCTATATAACAATTCATAGGTATACATGTATATTATATTGTATATTATTATATTGTTGAACGCGTTATTTCTCGATGTCATCGGAAAATCTAAAAACGCATAGATTCGAGTACAAACAGTTAGGTTAGGTTCTAAAGATGTCTGCATCAGACTAAACATGTGTCATATCCAGCAGGTGCGCGATACTTCATAATATAATATAATCACGTTTTGAGCAATAACATATCGGTATACGCTACATTCGTTCTAATCGACCGGGAAAATGTCACGTGTGAAAAATGAATTTAATTTTCAAAATTATATAATTGTTCTAATTATCTAATTATAATACCATAGAAAAAGAAAAAATTTCACGATTTCCTGGACAGTTTTTAGTGAAATTTATGAAATGCAACAGAAATACGCAACAGTACATGCACGTTTCGAACAAAGTTAAGACATGTGATTTTAGGATTATCGGACTATAGAAATCGTAATTGTTTTTTTTTTAATTCAATAATGTTACATTCGGATTAAACAGAATAACATACCTATACGAGCGAATGCACGGAATGTACCTACTGAATGTACCAAGGTGTGTAAATGTGTACTCAATATAAGAATTAACGTTGGCCCAACTATTTTTTTTCTACTTTATATACACTAAAAATGAATTATTTATTGAATTCTATAATCAATAAATATTATAACTATAATATAATGCCCTATAGTACTTATACATTTAAACTCTATTATCGTAATTATGCTATCTTGATTAAGTGCTATGATGTGAAATGTGGATATTAGCTAAAAAATTCAAATTATGAAAACGATCTGAACCATTGCAGACTCTACCATATAAATAGTATATCTATTTGATCAGTAAAACAAACGGACGGAAGAATTATTTTTATCGGACGCTGTGATATTAATGTGTTTCAGTTTGGACACCACGGTTCACTATAAGTTTTTTTTATTTTATTGGTCAACTTATTCACAAATTAAAACGCAAGTACATTAGAAAAATTAAAAATATAGATACGACATTTAATTTAAAGTATATTATTTTTCTTTACATAATTTCAAGCATAAATAATAAATAAGTACCTACGTATATAGTTTATGTCGATTATTGATTGAGGTAAACATAAACATTCTAATTTGATTGATTAATATTTATTATAATGGATATGGATTAATATTATTGTTTTCCTATTTCTAAGATGTTTTAGAAGTACAAGGTGAAATCAATTAATTTGGTTTTAATTACGATTAGTAATTAGTAATTACACAATTGCAAATTCACTGAAGCTACCATTATTCCGATTATAAAAAATTGCAATACAATTGAAAATTAAATCATTATTGTATATTAATTTAAATAATTATTATTTAGTTAAAACACAAAATGTAGGTATATAATTATATAATTATATTTATATAAATATAATTATTTTAACTATTTAACTATAAATTATAATAATAATACATATTATGTAGCTAGTAAAACAGTTCATGCCTAATATACAATGAGTGCGTGTAAGAAATAATAATAAACTACTAGTACCTAGTAAACTACTAACTGCTTCTGCTTTAAAAATGTTAAGTTTAAAATAATTTAAATTTAATAATAAACAGTTTAATTTGACCAACAAGAAATAAATAGCATAGTTAACACATTGTACGACATTTTACAACTGATAAATCTATTCAATATGTCAAAGTTTAATCGATTATGCATTTCGATTTATACAGTGTTTTATCGTATCAGAACAATAGCATTTAAGGTCGTTAATTTATTTGTTCATTTTGTTGAACAAGCCTACAGTGTCACCATGCTGCACAAATATAGGATAAATATATACACGCACAGACGAGCAAATTGCATACGTACAGCTATGTGTATACTATTTATATTCAATGTTATTATGTTTCTCATATATTCACGAAACGTACATTTTGTCATCCTAAACCAAATCGGGGGAGAAAAAAACGTGTCCAGTGGTCGAGCAGAGGTATCCGGTCATCTTGAAACAATGATGCATACTGTTACACGCACAATGAAACCAAGTGCACTGCGGATTCCACGTGTAAATTGCAGTCTAGTGGTCGATGCAGCTGTGCACGTGCACGGCAATTATATACGGAATAATATTATGTCGGTTGGTATTGTCCCATGGATTTTATTTCGTTTGAATATATGTATATTTACGTGGGTACCGTGAGCCGAATTCTAACGTTATATTTACGTCATTGTTCCACATATACGTTAAAACTGTTATTTTCATTCTTATGTATTTGGATTTATGGTTTTAATTGATCCGCATATATACTCGTATTGTATATACTTATATACTTTACGAAGCAAGGCGAACAAAATAGAATCCGGTAATTCCGAATCGGAAATTACAAAGTGAAATCCCACATCTCCGGCCCGTCGTTCTTCGACCAAGATTTTAATTTCCGACGTCCCAAATACATACTCCTGTAATACTTATACATATTGTTTGGTTTGCTCCACGATACTTCAAAAATATTCGTATCGATGAAAGGTCTTTGCACCGTAATGCAGTTTTCCAATCGGACGACGACAATATATTGGTGTATTAATTATTTATAGGTAATATAGACACTACAGAAGTGTGGCGGTAACAATCTTGTTTCGCCATTTCTAAATGATATATGGCGATGACTGTCAACATAAATATTATATTTTATTTTATGAGATTAATTGAATACACTAGACGCGTGTGTATAGAAATAGAAACCATAGGTCATGATGTCGTCAGACAAGTATGTTCGACACGTGCAATGACAAAGACGATATTGGCAAAATCACGGAAGAAGTAAAATACGAGTGCGCAGCGCACCATTCATCGGCATGGATAAAAAAACTGCAACTTTTCCATTTGTATTTTACTCAAATACTCGAATAGTTGCAAAATATCATATCTTAAAAAAATGTCAATAATAATAATGTTAAATAACAATTTGTATTGTTTTCTGAAAAGTGAAGACAAAGACAAATTAATCGTGTACAACGATAAAAAAAAATAAATACAATAATGTTGACAAAATAATAATAGTATTTAAAAAGTAAATTGAAATCGTATTGTTCAATAAATTATAATCATAACATCTATACGTGATAATATTACAATATAATATAAACCCGTGTTGGTACATTTAAAACGTGAAAAAATTGCGCTGGTTAGTATCTGAACGCCCAATCATGAAGTAGGTAAATAAAAAATTAAAATGAATAAGATGTATTTTATACATTTCGAAATACCTATATCATAAACTATAAATATATATATATATTAATTTAATGAAAATATTCTACCCAACAACAATTTTGGTTGATGTTTATTTTTAATTTTAAGATTACCAAATTTGTTTAGATGCTAAAAGATAGATCTAAATACATTATCATTTAAAATGACATACATAACATGATAATTCAATAAAGATTTACAAATATAATTTGAATAGTAATATTATAGTACATGTAAATAATACACCGTTATTCATTCAGTTCATTGCCTGATAAGTTTATCAAGCATAATATTCCATTAAAATTTTCTAAAATACCGACCAAAGTTACATGATTATTCATAATTCATAAATCATAGCCATAAGGTTATAGCTTATAACATCAAGTAACCTGCAGGTGAAGTCGTGTTCTATGTTTTAAACAATAATATGACCGACTACGGACCGATCAAAGAATCGAGGCCATGGTAATGGACCGATGATATTAAATTTTAAGTTACGAATACGTGTTTTGTACAGTATCAAGACCATATAATTATTCATTTTTATACTTCGAAATACGGTAATAATTTTAATAATTTACTATGTTAACTTAATAACTTCCAAATGCTTAACGTATTTAAAATTTTTATTTTATAAAATCATAACCTACTATTTCCCTTAGATATCTATAGAAGTATTTACTAGAAATTAAAAATAGATGTAATATATATTACTTGGTAAAATTATAATGGACTCAATATAGGTATATTGCTCTCAATATATTTTAAATAGTGAACTATTTTTTTATTTTATTCTACCGAAAAAATGATGAATTCTTTAAATCTTTTCTTATTGAAATTCTCACATAAATTATTATTCCAAAAATTACTACATATAAAACATGTGTTGATGTATATATAAATGGTGATAATGGTGTATAATTTTAATGAAGGGTAGTTATACAACTACCCTTCGTCGAACCATCAACTATGATGGTTACAGAAGTTATAACATATAGGTAATGTTAAAACGGTAAATTTTTAAAATCAATTTGAAGGATAAAATTAAGAATTGCTTTGATCAAGGTAGGAGGAAGGATCAAAGTGCGTTAATGTATGAAAGGTTGAGGTTAAGATGGGAGAAAAGATGATTTATGTGTATTCTATAACCTATATAAGTCTATAGCAACTCTATGTTGAGAGAGAAAAGGACAATTCATAAGTAATTTCTGAAAGTCACACGTGGTCCCACCACAATAAGGGAAACATATAGGACACTATGAATAAGAGTTAAATAAAATGCATTGTTTTCTAAAAAATATTATATTATAATATTATTGTAATAAACCGTTTCGTCGACTAATAGGTATATTTCAGCTTTCCATTCTTTTTAATTCAGATAAAAGAGTGTCTATTGCGTATATGTGTGTGTACCTGTATATGCTTATATTTGGCGGTGACTGATTGCATATATTATATAGTACGTCTTGATTCGTCAAATTGGTGTTTTAATTTGAAAACATAGAACAACTAACACGACATAATATGCAAACCCATGAGTGTTCGAGCAAGACGTATAATTTGTATTTAATCAATATTTTAAAAAAACTTTAGGAATCGATCGCATTAGGAAAAATTATTGAGCCAAATGCCCAATACCCGATCTAATCAATGTTTGATCGTCCGGCCAAAATCGTAAATAAAAATAATGCAAACAATTTTACTAAACATTTGTTTCAACGACCAAAAAGAAGTCCAATATCATCGGAAGTGCTATATCGGCACGTGGATCAAGATAAAATAAAATCATAAAACTTGTGTAGAAAAACAGAAATACAAAAATACCACGGAATCACAGCGGTAGGCGGTAGCCAAGTAACACGTCCGTAATAACAAAACGAGTTATTGTACCCGTCAATGAGTGAACTTACCCCCTATTTTCCAGTATAAGTAGGCGTACACAATAAAAGTAATATAATAATATTTTGCATTTACAAACAGAACTTTTTTTACATTATTCATGTCATATTCCATTCCTGTTCACAACCATACGTATCCCGAGAAAATATAACGAGTGACCGAGCTAAACTTAATAATACAATATACCTATGGTGTTTTTATTATTAGACACTGCGATGTGTACGTAAAAAAAATATTGTATATGATAGCCATTAATTCAAAAGTAATTAAAAATAATAACAACGAACGCGATTATTAAAATGTGAGCATTTTGACGCATTTTTTCGATAAAAAGACACTTTTTTAAGAAGTGTGTAAAGAACTAAACAGAATACTAAAATAAAACTAAAAATTTTAAAATATAAAACTATCTAAGAGTTTAAATAAAATTATACAAAGAATAGACCCATTTTTTTATACTAGAGTGTAGACCAAATAAAAACACAATTATTTTTATAAACTGTTTTAGTAAAGTAAAACACTTGAAATTAAATACATAATATATTACATGACTATATGAATATTTTATTAAAAACTAATATTTTATGTTGACTGTAATGCCTAATTATTACGAAGAAAAAGTAATTACTATTTATCTATTGTTATTTAAGTTTTAATTATATTTTTGTAATATACAAGTTAAGTATTAAGTTGTATGTGAACCCTACTCATACCACAGCCACAGGCTTTAGTGAGTAGACCTATTTCGTAAATGCATGTATCTCAAATGTACAAATATTTCGTTGGTAAATAAGCCATAAATAAAATAAATCTATTATCTATTTTACTCAAAGAGCTTACCATACTTATCACTCATTAGTTATTTTAAATTGTCAACCAATTATTTTTCGTACGCACTGCAAGGGTGAAATCATAATTATAGAACTACGAACCCTCATTGAGAACTATGGATCATTGGGCTCAAATTCGTACATCTGATGTCCCAAAGGCCAAAAGTATCATGGATTATAATACTCGAGTCTCGAGCTAAGCTCATTTAATTCGTAAATATAGAATGTGAAACGCGCGAAAACATTTCCACCATGAGTATCAGGCCTACTCATATATCACAGTATTATATTATACACGTGCTACAAAAACCAATGAGAATTTAATATTTATGACACTAGAAATTAGAATACGCCAGATCACAAATATTCTATTCTAAAGAGCAAACGATGTCAATTTCAAAATTTAAAGAAGATATTAAGTACAGTTTATAACATGGAATATGTAGAATTTTAAATAGAAAAATTAACTTCAACATCTGTTTAATCGGTTAGTTTATAAAAATACTATTACAACACTTGTAAACTTCAAATTACGCGGTTTTAAAAAGAAAAAAATTTAACAATATCAACAATATTATTATAGTGTAATGTAGACGTGATAAAACATTATGGGAAATTGGGAATATACAAAGGGATACACGCACCACGCACGTTAACCCGTTAACAGAGCTAAATCTATAAATCTATATGGGGGAACCGGGGCTCTTGTCCCGGAAGTCTTGGTTGACGGGCGCCAAATTACCAAAATAATAAGATAAATAAGATAATTAAATAATAAAATAATATAATGAATGAAATATAAATAAAGTATAAGAATACAAATTACGATTTTCATTCGTCTTTGGCTATGAATACCTACCTCTACTTTCCGAGTAAAAGAAAAATAAGATGAGCTTGAAATAACTACTAATCTACTTTAAGTACAGTTTTTATAACTTTCAGTTAATTTTTTCGGTGGTTGAATCATGATAGGGCGCTAATTTTATATACTTTGCCCCGGTTAAAAAGTATACTAGATCCGACCCTGCGACTGTATAATAATATGTATATTATATGCAATATGTAGACGACTCTCCTTCAACCGCAAGAGCTTTTATACACGCGTATGGTACTCGTATGATTACCGATTATACGTTTCGATAATTTATCCGAACGATAATTTGCAAACATCAGCCCGGTGACTTTGTTCGATATTACCTTCTATGATGGCAATATTAATAATAGTTTAATATGTACACACGGAAACTGAAATAATATTATGTTGTTGCGTTGGTCAGGGACCGTTGCGGGTTATGCTATCGCGTTATAATATTGCAGTATAAACAGACATACGTACGGTGGTGGTTTGACAATTTTAGTTGATCCAGGGCAAGCCTAAAATATTCCACCCACCCACCACTGCAAAAATTTGATATTTTACCAAAAAATAAAAAATAAAAAATACAGTTTGGTCGAGTTATTAGCAGTTATTAGTGTTATCATATATTATTATTTACTCATAATTAAAAAAAAATAAAAAAATACCAACAAAATCCAACAGTTTCAGAATATAGTTCTTAGGAAAATTACAAATGCTCCACTTTTTGTGTCCAATTATACCTTACATAAAGATCTCACAATGAAAACTGTGACAGAAGAAGCTGTCGATTTCTACAAACGCTTTCATAATCGCCTACAAGCCCACCAAAACCCATTGATAAAGAACCTCTACACTCAAACTATACCGAGAAACTCTGGGCTTCGTCTAAAAAGGAACTGGTGCCATGATTTGTTAAGTAAAAAAAAAAAAAAACAACGAAGTTCTAGATTCTAGATATCGTTAATTCCCAGCCAAGTATCACCAATGGGTGATTTCTTAATTCAAAATATTCATGTTACTATTATAATATCACATATTACACTTATTGTGCTACGTTGTATACATTGTGTATATTAAATTTTAAAATAAAAACAATTTTAATTAAAAACACGGAATTTTGGGTTTTACATATTACATTAATTATTGGCTTTTGCAGTGCAACGAGTATGAAAAATATGGACAATTTATCCATTTATCTATTGTATGATATATACAATAAATTATTATTAATAATAGTCTTATATAATTGTATATATATTCAAAATAAATGTTAATACTATATAGACTATGACTACCCCACCGGCCAACAACCACCCGTAATTTTGCGTGTTCAATCCGTCAGACACGAAACGAAAAATGAACACACTCACTTTGTCCGGTCGAAGTGGACCACGCGCCGCCGGAGGATGCGGAGGCCATAACTTCCGTTGCCGTGCGATCGGAGCTGAAGCAAATATATTACGACGAAGCGTTGCAGTTCTGCCGGAGCCGAAGACGAACGTACAATCGAAACGTATCGCACAAATTTATAATAATAATAAAGATAGTATGCGATTGATGGTATAACAGTGATCGCAAAGGCCAGTCTCCCCGACCGCTCTGTATAGTATTATACGCACTCCGAGTCCCTTCGGCTGCTGCGACGACGACGACTACAAACAACGGTCGGACGGTCCGGGCGGCCACGCGCTCACAACAGGCTGCGCACACACGAGTGCGACACGATGTCGGTGGCGGCGGCGGCGGCGGACGGCCGTCCCTTGACCTGTGTTCGATTGAACGCGGCCGCGGCGATCGCGCCCGACCGTGGCCGAACGAACGTTTTTCCCCCACGAAACTTTCCCCCCCCCCTTCGTTAGACCCAGGAGACGACGACCGCGACGACGCGTACGCGCTGTACACTCGTGTGTGTGCCTTCTCCCCTCGTGCAGCGCCGTAGTCGCTTTTTTCCACTACGCGCGCATTTTTCGCACCGTTCGTATATATTTTATACTAATTATATATTATAATTATTATTATCATCATCATCATCATCATTTTCTCGGTATAACATTATTGTTATTATTATTATTGTTGTTGTTGCTGTTTAAATTATTACAGAATAATGAATCCGTGTTCTTAAATAATAAAACTGTGGAAGACGCCAAGAGCCCAAGACGAACTTATTATGTCTACATTATTTTGTGTAATATTTACAATTATTTGTAGAACACTTTTCTCCAGCATACTCACATATTTTTCCATCAATTGATTGGTTAAGGCTTTCGTTCCACTAGGGTGACACGATGCAATGCGACATTGACGCGATTTAAAAAAATAGTTGCCAATTAAAATATCGTACCATTTGATGTTCTCAGTTCTGCACACTATGCGATGTTTCGGCAACTAGAGTTGCTCAGTAGTCAGTAGTCAGTATTGTAATTATAATTACAATAGAGCATTGATAATGCTCTATTGAATAATCTACAAAAATGCCAAGACTCAATTATTATAAGGTTGCAATATATACCAAACAAAAACCTGTTTGAAGATTTCAATGTTCTTAACATAAATAACTTACATATACAAATTATAACCATATACCTAAAAAATAAAATGAATTGTCTCCTGTAAGCCATGAAGTATTAACTAAATATACAGCTATTAACTTCTTCCTAAACTGGCCGACAAAAACCGGGTGCTATAAAGTATACTATTTCTTGGGAGCTCAAATATATAACATAACAGCCAATGATATGCTAGCTAATATATGTCTTTATTTGCATTTAAAAAATGTATTTCTCACTGATTCTAATATGAATATTATATAAACGAATAAAATTTAAAATATTTAACCCATTCAAATTCTCTATTATAAATTATTATTATATGTAATTTTGCTGTATCCCATTTGCGTATATTATGTAATTTATTACTATAATCTTATATTTTTGGATTTATTATACTAAAATAATCTTGGGCCTCCACACTAGTACTCTCAGTAAGGCACAGTAATCTTTTAATTTCAAAATAAATAAATAAAGAAAAATATATATATGCGGATCGTTAAAACACGCTTAATTCTTTGAAATCTCGACTGGAACGTGATCGTAAGCAATGCAAATTATCTATGAAAAATGCATTTTGTAATATGTTATATGTGTTTAACTAAAAACACAAAGGTGGAAATATGCGAAGTATAGACTTTGGCCTTCGATGAATTGGTAAAAACACATTTATGTCCAGTATCGTAATAAATAAATATATATATATATTTGTGACTCGCCAAGTCTATACTGAAATTATTAGGTACCATACATATGTATTTGTAGATTTTTCACTCACATTCATATTATTATACCGATAATTGTCCGGTGAAAAAGTTAAACATTATAAGAAACTTTAATCGATATACTTATATGTAACAGAATATAACTAAACTAAATGAATAACAACATGAAGTTTTGTGTTGTTAGATTAGTGGTAAATATGACAGAGTACTACAAACATCCTTCAATATTATTAAATCGTAATGGACAACGGTACCTACTACTATTATTTACTATTATACAATATTATATCAAATAGAAAAATATATAAAAGGTATTTTTATCAATTGAACTTGGATTTTTATCTAGACTTTCACGCACGATAAATCAATGGTGTTTGAAAATAAAACTTTTAATCGCGTACGAAACACATGCTGTTACACAGTCCTCATTGTCCACTGATACAACATTTTAAAATTATTTTTCCCAATAACCCTTTTTTAACACCGATTTATAATTAGTATATTATGTGAACACGAAATTTGTATAAGTTGAAAATGTTTTCCAAAGTGCAATAACGACTTTTTATACAACGATTTAATAAATAAACAATGTGATCTTAAACGGCAAATATTACAGCAAGGACTTACACAACAGCCTCAGCAAGTCATTCAAAATATGCTTTTGTTACGGGCGGAGGATTTACAGCACTCGAGAACGGGGAAAATATTTATTTAATAAAATGTAAAAAAGTACAAATGTGAAAATAATTAAACAAGCTACTCTTTTTAATCAACATCCAGTTTTGTAAACAACAAAACGTTTTTCGTGTTTCCAAAAACGCATTTACTGCAACGATTTGGAACACAAATAGACTGCCACTGTATTACTTCCGCTTACATTCTCATCAGACAAATACCGGTATAGCGTTTCCCTAAAAATTCAGATAATAAAAACGCCGCAAAAATAAAATTGAACATGAACAAAGATTGAAATCATATTTTTATTTCTAACAGCTAATATATACGATGGGAAATTTTGCATATATTATATATTTCGTAGTTTGATACAAGATTGTTTACATATAGGTATATATTTTGTCATGGTAGTATATAGGTAAAGTTCAATTTTCTTAAAATTAAAATACCATTTTTGGTAGGTAATCCCAACTAAAGTTCAATAATTTTCGATTCGATATCGATATCAGAGAAATTACGATATCGATACATTTTGAACGATCCGATATATAAAATTATATTGTTGCCCATGACTAATATTATACACAAAAGAGAGCATGAAAACTGAAAAGCAGTAAACGATTTGTTGAGTGGTCCATATTCTGCAATTAGATTGAAAAATGAGCACATAGAAAAATAAAAATTATGTTCTTTGTTAACGATTATTTTGCTCTTTTTAAATGTGTCACTCTATTTGTAGAATGGTCGTAATTTAATGGTAAAATATATAATTATTAATTTTTTTCATTATTTTTTCACTAGTGATATTATTAATAATAGTATCGACATTCTTATCAGTATCAACATCGACATTCTTAGGAATGTCGATGCTTTCTCATCATTGTCTACAAAAATTTTCGAATTTAGTTCAGGTCAAGTGCGATGTGCAAAATGGTCGAAAATGGGAATTTTTTAGATTGCCTATTGTATTTCATTAATTAAAATTCTATGTACATAAGAATTAATACATTATTTTCTGTGTAATATGTAAATGCGCTATTATTTTTTTGTATCAGATAATAAAAAACATAAATATCTTACAGAAATGTTAAACGCTTAGGTACTTAATATAATATTACGACAAAATTGTATAAGCTGGACGCTATACAGTAAATCGTAAATGATAATATAGGTACTGTAATATTATATCTATATAATTTGTATAGTTTATCAAACTGTTTGAACTACATAACTAAATCCAAATAAAAATAGTGCATATAAATTTAATAACATGAATAGGTTTTAAAAAATGCAAGTATATTAATTATTTTAAATTAGGGCAGAGCGAAAACACATTTTTTACCAATTAGAAAAAAAAAATTGTAGGGTGGCTCGGATGAATATTGTGATTGCCCCTGGCCTGAATTTATTTTTGACATATGCCCCAGGCCCTGTATTATAATCGTAAAATATGTTTAATGCAAACAAAATATTTTTATCTCGGAAAAAATACGACTGAAATGAACACATTGGAGAAAGCGTTACGTCTTCGGCAAGGATTGATGACATTTATTAACAAAGAGCCGATTAAAATTTCACAAGTATGCCGGTAATCACGTCTCATTTATACGTCATCTACCAACTGAGAACAGCTGTGGACATTTATAAATTGTTAGTAACGATGAGAATTCTGAATTCCTAAAACGTATTAGTTAGAAAGCCTGACGGATATACTTACATATAAATACGATATCTTTATGACTTTATCAGTTACCTAAACAATTGTATTAAACGGAGGTTATTATTTGAAAATGTGCAAGTATAGGTATGCATTATACATCTTACAGAATTTGCAAATCCGTAAATATATAAATGTATATTATATATATAATAATATATAAATTCAATATATTAAATATATTTTTACATTATACCCATAGGCGAAATTAGTCACTTTTATTTGGTCAGGCCAAATGAAAAATATAAAAAATATTTCTATTAAAATAATATTTTTATTATATTATAATTTGTTAATTAAAAAAAGTATTAAACGATTTTCATTTATAAGTTATATTTTAATATTAAAAAATCTCGATTATGGACAAAATAATAAGTGTTATATTATTATTTTTTTTTTTTTTTGGGGGGGGGAGCATAAATTATATGCCCGAAGGCACCAAATTTTTAAATACTGGTCTGAGTATTATATAAAACGTATAAATGTATATGTTTGCATGTATAAATATATTATTTATAATGCCTAAATAATTATTAAAATATATTATATAGGTATACATACTTTTAGTCAGTATTAGGTCAGGACATGGCTTGACTGGCCTGACCCGTAGTTTCGCCTATGATTATACCTAAACTGTAAAAGCTTGTATGAAAGGTATATAATATACTTATATACATATATGTTGTTATGCTGGAGTATTTTACTCAAATTCGTGTGCTATTAAGTAATAATTATGTAAATTTATTTTATCTAGATTTATTTTTTCTTGTGATTATAAATACATAACATGTAAGTATTAATATTAATTATAGATACTTTTCGTAATTAATAATAATAATGATCTATTACCAGGTTGAAAGAATATATTCAGTATATGCGGTGATACTTGTTTTGATTTATAAAATATAATATTTATTATTAAAGAACTGGTTGATTTGAAATTTTTGAGGGATATTTTAAGGTAAAATTAATTAGGACGAATATATTATTCTATATACGCCACTGGTCCCGGTACCATAAACCGATGATTGGATAACACCCTTGGGGAGGCTTAACATTATTGCCTTATCCATTAGCGTGGACACACATTCTTAGATGATTCAACCAATTAACTAGTGGCAACTGTATTCTAGACGAGGCACCAGTTTATAAATATTACTTAGGTAATTATTAAATATGAAAATGTACGATTTATTTTGACGTCCGTTGTGGCTTCAGTACGTTTTGTGAAGGGAGGGGGGAATTAAGCTCTCCCAATATCCGTCTATGTCCACTGGTGTCCAGAACAAAATAAAGTACACCAAGTACACCAAAGTATACGGCGAAACTATAGAACGCAATACAGTGGCGACACCAGATTATTTTGTCTGGGTGGGCCAAGCTAAGGCCACTGATTTAAAGGGAGGGCCAGTGGCGTAACAAAATTTGCATTACCTATCAGGTAGTAACAACTTACAATTACAAGTTAATAAAAAATAAAGATCACTATTGAGTGTAATATCAGCCAATTTTTAAAACCTCAATAACACGCTTCCTCTTTGGTATGTTACCGAGTATAAAGTATATAGCTCATAATATATTCAACAATTTGCAACACTTCTTGCATAAATAACATTTAATATAAAAAATGAATGAAATAAAAAAATAAAAACACAAATAATTTCAAACCTTATAAAAAATGTTTTATTTAAAATATTCTGAATACCTAGTTTATTTAAATAATACAAAGTTTAATATAAAAAAAAAACAATCAAATAAAAAATAATTAACACAAATTTAAAATCTTGTAAGTATTATCACACAATTACAAACTTACAAATAATAAACATTATTTAATTTAATTTAAATTGATAATAATGATATTTATTTTAATATTATTTTACGATTATTATGAGAATCAGCGAATCTATCTATTATACTGTCAATATTTAAAAGTTTAGCTTCTGACTTTTCAATAGAAATAATACATATATTGGAAAGGTTTATTTGTAACATGGAATTCCTTAGATATGTCTTAATTCTTTTCATAAAAGAAAATGTTCTTTCACATAAGGTCAGGAGGGGTAACACTGTAATAGCGACGGGGTTTTGCAAAATCTCAGTTTAATCGATCATATATCTCCCTGTATTCTTATGAGGAACATAGTTTTTTTATCATATATTAATGAACGTATCAGGAGTTCAAATTTGCATTCAAAAAAGTGTTTTGATAATTTAGAGTTGAAAAAAAATTCTTTTAAAAAAAAAATGTGTTGCACTTTCCCTGTTACCTGGGTAAGTGCAAAACCGGTACTTTTAATACAGTTGTATACCAGTTATTTCTTAGTCGGGGCAAGTGCCATAAACTAATTAAAATCTGTAAATAAATTCTATTGAAATAATTCAATTATTTTCATTTATCAAGATTTGACAGATCATCAAATTTTTTTTTTTTAATTTACGGTAAATAATATAGGTATATCAGTATTTTAGTTTTGATGGTTATAATGTTAACACATATTATAATTACTTATAGTTGTTAACTACTAACATATTTTAAAATGTTTATTTATAATATATACATATATTAGTCACAAACAATATTTATAAAATCTTATTGACTATTTAACAAAAAA
The DNA here is from genome assembly GCA_025469195.1 of Chaitophorus viminalis. NCBI lineage: Eukaryota > Metazoa > Arthropoda > Insecta > Hemiptera > Aphididae > Chaitophorus > Chaitophorus viminalis. Next base: position 28,594 of record JAIPRK010001157.1, read on the forward strand.
AAAAAAAAAAAATAGATATCTTAATTATACTCAGACTTTTGAGTTACTTTATTAAATAATATATAACAAATAAAATGTAATAACATAAAAACAAGGCATGTCGCATTTCCCCCATAAATCGTGTCGCACTTTCCCCGTGTGTAATTTTGCACGGGGCATAATCGGCTAATACTCATTCGTATCATACAATTAGCAAATTTATGAATGAAAAAGTATTATAAATATAAAATAACATTTACTTTCCTAATTTGAAATTAATTTGATCAATTTTGGTGGCCGTTATAGACCGCTGAATTAACGTCGATTCAACAAAATACGAGTAAATAACTGATTAGCTTTTCGGATAGTGATAACTGCTGGGTTTGATACCCTACAGTGTAATCAACATTGTACAACATTCGATTACTACTATAACTACGTAGTTTTCATGAAATCAACTTTAAAATTCAAAGATTATATTTTTTATAACCTGATTAGGCACTAGCCCCGTTAGGCACTTACCCCACCTGACCTTGACCTTACTGCGGAAGAAACGGGTATAGTAATTGCAATAGTACAAAACTTATATAATTCAGAAAAAGCTATTTCATATTGCACTAGAAATGCATGCAATTGAAAAATATTTTTTATAGAATTATACTTATTTTCAAAATGTTTTATTGTTATTTAATAATTTTTAATTCTGAATTTAGTGTTTCAACATCACATCCATAAGCTAGTGCGAATGGTTGAATAAATTCTGCGTTCAAAAAATTATTGTTTTTAGGGTCAAGTGCACTAATGCCCAATAACAAATTTTCATTGTTAGAAAATCTTTTTTTGAGCTCTACATTTATTTTATCTATAAAAGGCAGATAAATATTAATTTTGAAATCAGTTTCAGAATCTAACACTGTATTACTTTCTAAATTGCCTTCAACTAGATATTTTTCTAAATGTATAGGTAATTTTTTTGTTCTTTTTTCTTTATTTTTTTTAGACGGATGTTTTATATTTAATCTACTAGCAATCAATTTAGATTCATAAGTTGCACACAAAAGCTAATAAAAAAATATTAAGATGTGATTCTAAGCAAAAATACTTTGGAATCTACAGAGTGGGCCAGACGGGGGCCGACAAGATTTTAAGGTGGACCGCGACCCACCCTGGCCCACCATTGACGCGATACTTAGGTAAATTTTTGTAACAACTATAACAACATCGATGGCAGTAACAACAACGAGGCCCGTTATCACTTCCGTTTCCGATAACAGACAAAGTGATAACGGTTATGTTGATAATGTGAAAATGCAGCCGCAGAAACGGAGAAATTGCACAATGCACTGTACGAGATAGGCTGTGAAACAGTGGCCGTGACTAATGGACGAACCGAACGAACGGTCGGCAACACAACGGCGGACGGACGGACGGTCCGATGTGTTTGGCGATGAAGAAGACTGCGGTTGCCCCGTGTCGTGAACGTCCAGAGTGCCAGTGACCATACATCCGTCTAGGTTTAGCAGCTACAGCTGCTGGGACCTGAGTCTACATGGCCAACGTTCAGCCTGCGACCGTCCGGAATATGGCCCGCCACCGGTATCTGGTCTACCTAATTTTGTGGCTCTGCGTCTTCTTTCCAGGTAACACGAATGTCTAAAATTGTCTGTAATACACTTTGTGCAGTAGGTTATAACTTTTCATAATATCTTTATGGTAGTAGACCCTATTCATGCATTTATTTAAAATGTAGTGTGTTGTACAAATAATTGAACATTTTGGTCTATATAAAAACCATTGATTAAAATATTTAGATACTAAATATTTATTTATTTATATATACATTGAACAAATATTAAATACTTATATTTAATCAATAGTAGTATCCACCCACACAAACTCATTGTTTCATTGTATAACCGCATGTTAGTTTCATCGCTCACACCTTATTTGTTGTTTCAGTATTGTATTTCAAGATATCTGACCGCCCAACACCCGATAGAAAATCCATCAATGTGTCGGAAGTCAGTGCCACCAAGCATACTAGTCTGGTGTCAAGGATCGATTACAAGGAGCTGGCAAATGTGTGTAATCCTCTTCATGCTATTGAACGTGGAGCCGAGGGAGATATTGGTACTTGAACTGTTTGATGTTTTGTGTTTGTAGCTTGTGATAATCTGTTTTGTTTTTTGCATTCCATCAGGTTTGTTGAACAATAGTCTCACCATCCAAGGGGTGATAATCCTAATCCGCCATGGAGACCGTGGACCAATGAATCATGTTAGAAATATGGCTCATATCAACTGTGGTACAGTATCTAATCAGGAGTACAATGGTTATGTGACATTCTTACAAAATATTTTCTCCAACATGTCGTTACAGTTTTTAGGTCCCTTTCATAGTTATCCTTTGTATCCATCACAAAACAATTGTTCTATTAGTCAATTTACACCTGTTGGTGTGTCTCAAATGCTTAAGCTCGGTCGCACTTTACGTACTGTGTACTCTTCCTTGCTCAGTGTTTCTACTTCTGATGATATAATCATATACAGTACCAAATACAGACGTACTTTTCAGAGTGCATTGGCATTTGCATATGCGATACTGTCACCAGAAATTATGCCCAAAATTACATTCAAAGAAAGCGATAGTTATAGTTATTGTTTTGACTACTGTGCCTGTTACAATGTCAACAGCTTATTGGCCAAAATCAAACAGTCATCGGAAAAACGATTAAAGAACCGAAAATCTGTAGAAAAGATGTTCAAACGTATGCACAATGTATTACACCTGATGTCTAGCAGCGTACAAGTGGACCCATACTCACTGAGAGATTCAGTTATGACATACATATGCCATGGGGCACAGCTGCCATGCTACCGGGACGATTGTGTGACAATTAACAACGTGCGACAGTTGTTTGGCTACTTGGATTGGGATTTGCAACGATATGCTAAACATTGGCTCCTGCAGAAGTATGGACTCCTCAAATCGTATGGTTTTGCTTTGAATGTGGCCATGAACTTACTTAAAATGGTGTCAGAAGGTAAACCTCATTTGGTCCTGTACTCGGGTCATGACTTGACTGCTCAGTACCTGTTAGCTGCATTTGGTGTACTTAACCCCCAAACCATGTCACCGCACTATGCTTCCAGACTCATATTTGAAGTGTATCGAAACAATACAATCGATACAACATTCCCTGGTAAGGATTTCTACTTTAGAGTAATTTTCAATGGTAAAGATGTGACCCGATCAGTAGTGTTCTGCAATGATCATGGCGGAGACTGGCAAGACACTGTTTACTTATGTCCAATAGAGTCTGCCATTAGGTTTATACATGATGATTACTTTACCACATTCAATTCGTCCAATTATAAGGAAGCTTGCGGCATGCGTCCCTAAGCCTATAACTAATAATATTATTTTCTTCTAAAAATGTAAAATCTGAATTGTCACAATTTGGCCTTTTATCGATACATTTATTTAAGCTTCTCAAACCTTTCCTCATGGCATTGTTGTATTATAATGTTATAAAGTATTTAAAATAGCATTTAGTAACAATCTTGAGTAAGAACATTAATTGGTTTAAATTAATCACCCCTTGATCTCTATTAGACACATCAGTAGTCTTGTTGAAAAAAAAAAAATGTACATTATAAAACTGTCAAATGTTACCAGTTAAATTCATACCTTTATATTTATTTTATATACATATATACTACTAAGATTGTATATTAGAAATTAAAATTTTTTGTTTTAATGTTACTTGTACGCTAAAATATAGTTAAGCACTGTAGCCTGATATTCTAGTCATTAATTGTCTTTTCATATTTTTATTTGAGATTTATTTAATTTTAATTTTTACTTTTATGATTTATTTTTGATACCAATTTATTTTTTACTTATATAATTAATTTATTACACTGTTTATTGAAAAGAAATTTTGTTTTTTTATTTTTGTTATTATTGTATTGATGTATACTCATACTTCATAGTTCATAATGATTCACTTAATGTATACCTAATGAAAATGTTGCTATGTATTGTCAAATAATAAAGCCAACAAATAAAAATATTATTCCATTTTTGTTATCTATTGTATATACCTATATAATAATATGTACTTAATTACTGTACTAACTTAATATTGAAAACTACCATTTCATAATGTTAAGCATATACATTTAAATACTGTTCTTTTTAACTTCCCACATTTTGATGCTTTAATATTGTGAATGATTTTTCTTATTCAGTTTTTAAAAAAATACTTATCTAGATATTGATTATGTCAAGAATAAACAAAATTGCTTACCAATTACATAAAAGGTGCACCGTATATTTTTTAGTACTTTATGTGTATTTATAACTTCATACTTATCACTATTTATTAGTGTTGTTGAAGGTCAAAAAAATTATTGTTGAGTATACCCCAAACATAATTTCATTAAATTTGGTTCCTGATGATAATGTAAATACTGAATATTTACTGAAATATTTGAAAACTCAATTAAAAAAATTACCCTTCTTCCAGAAGACTGGGAATACAAAATAAATAGCAGTAAATGTTCATTTTTGTAATATATTATTTTGTGACACCATTTATTGATGGAACCATTGATTATAAACACTAGTAGTTATAATCAATGATAGAACGTTTGGATTCTTGATTGAAAAACAGATGAGTTTTGGAAAAGATATGGTCCATCACTTGTAAAATATAAGACAAATTATTTACATCACCAACATTTGTTATCACTGTACCTTGTTCACCATCGGTTAAAACTTAAAAGTATATCACATTTAATAGAATGCTCAATGGTTATGAATGGTTATTATGTGTTTATTAGTAGCCCTTCAAAAGACAAATTTGCTGATATTCTGAACAGTATGACAAGTCTAGGACTAAATAAGCATATCAGACAAAATAAATGCTATTATACCTTAGAGATTGTAAAGGATCACAAAGACAGAGTTGCTTACCCTGATTTAATTTGAATAGTGCACTCTAAATGGATTAAAAACGAATATTAGATGAACAAAAAATTTGTAGTTGTTAACTCTCTCACAAAAACAGGAATTTATCAATAAATTATCATATTAAGAAAAAACAAGTACAACATTACAATAAGAGCTAAATTAAGTATTAAAAAGTTGAATAGTACCTATACAGCTAAAGAAAGTACCATGTCTTATGATTCAATTGAAGTTTTAATTAATAAATATGAACTGAATGACTCACAATCAACAATGAGCTGCCAGCAAATACAATAATTCTACAAATAGGCGATATTCAGATAATTGGTTACTTCTCTGCTTAATATTTCATAAAAGAACTTCTAGAGCTTACACATATTTAAGATATCAAAATTTCATATTGTTACTATGTACCACATCTCTAATAAAATATATAACCATTGTCTTAACTATTTGTGGTTTTGATAAATGATTATTTAAATTTAAAAAAAAAAAGAATATCAATAAAAACTGAAAAACAACATCATGCAATTCTTCTGTTGATTAAATTCAGTTACGTAAAAGACTATGTATTTATAAGAAATTTATCTTATTCTAGAGATTAGAAAATATGTGTGGTAAAATTAAAAATGTGTAAGACTGCAGATCATTGTCTGGTTTTTGACGGATAAATCCCCTCAGTCATTTGCCGTTTTCTGCATCATCTGATAAGCTTTAATTAAAATTTTAATTCAGTTTTTTTTTTAATTTTTTTTTTTTTTATGAATTTTACCAATACAATTTGTAAATTTTTTTTGGAAACTTAAATTGTGTCTTAGATAGAATAATTTCAAATTTGTAATAGGCAAAGGTGGGCAAGTTAATAAAAAAAATTAACTTTGGTTAGTTAAGTTAATTCAATGAAATTGCCCTCAGTTAAGTTAAAAGTTACCAAAAAAAAAAAAAATTAACTAGTTAAGTTAAAAGTTAAGATACATAATAAAATTAACTGAACTCAGTTAAAAAAAAGTTAATTTTTTTCAAGTCACAATAATCATGAATTCATGTCATAAATTGCTCTAGTATTTTGATTTCTATAAACATTTACCAAGAATTAAAATTATTACTATAACACATTGTTAAGTACCAGAAATGTATAGGCTACATTTATACATAATTTAAGATTGGGTAATAATTTCAATTTTAATGTATTAAGTATTAACTATAGTCGATTGTTTATTAAATATTAACTACTAGCTAATAGTGACTACTAACTATATATATATGTATCTACTGATAATTGACTATTGAGACATTGAATAAGCTCTAGTGCTATTACTGCCTATACTCCGGTGTTATTTATATTTCTTATCAATTGACAATTGTAAATTATGCCCGTTTAGGCTCTTTATAAATATTTGATATTTACTATTTAATACCATAATAAAAGTCTATTATAAAATCAATGAATAATGATAATACATCAATACCTACGTCCTACCATGAATTGTTTCAATATTTATTTTGATAATATCATTTTCTACTCTCATATTATGTTATACCTACTTGTATTTGTTAGGAATACGACAATATAAATATAAATAGGTATCTCGATTCTCGGAAGACTTTTTGTTTTGTTCATTGGAATAATATTGTCGTATTTACAACTTTACCAGTATATTGTATATTATATTATTGATATCACCATAAACACTATATTTATTTTTAAACCTGTTTTTAGATCTATACTTGGAGAGACGAATCAAAAATCGGATTATTCCATACCATGTAGATCATTATAAATAAAACTCGTAAAAATCGCCAGTCCAAACTAATTGTCAATAATCAGTATTCTAATTATAACTATTTGCTAGTGTAAATTAAAATATAATCTAAATATTATGAATTGAGGAAATTATAACATTATAAAAATAAATTACCGAAATCGAAAGAATAAGTTTTGTCTGTTGGTTCCACGTCATATGAAAAAACATTAAAATTAACTGAACTGCGCCATAATGACAATTAAATTTAAAAAGTTAAGTTAAAACAATACAAAAATTAACTGAATAAGTTAATAGGTTAAAAACAAAAATAATTAACTAGTTAAGGGGCCTCGCTACGACTAATATTTAAGGGGCAACATTTAGGCAATATCTAATAACGTAATAGCTGCCCGAGATCTATGTGTTAGTTGTAAATGATTATTAGTGTAAGTGAAATCCAATGCGGGTACCACTCACGTACGCGCATGCACATGTCAATATCTCGATGACAACATAAAATTCACAATATAAATGTTATGCTAACTTACGTTTTGTTTTGACAAAATCAAAGTAAATTAACGTTGTCTGATTTTGATTCTGAAAAATTATTTGAATTCAGCAGAAAAATGTCTGTAGATCGTACCAGACATTTTCCGTTTTTAATCTTAATTTTTAATTTTAATAATGATTTGAAAAAACTCATATTTTCTAGTTTTCAATAACAGTTCACAATAGTATAAGAATTAACTTTTATAATGTGTTCTGTACGTTCTATAGACAATGTTCTGTCGAGTTCAAATTTTTTTTCAGAAACAAAATCGGACAACATTAACTAACTTTAATTTTGTCAAAACGTAAGGTCTTTTGAGTGTAAAATTGACGGCAGTAGCGAGGCCCCTTAAGTTAAAAGTTAAAAAAAAATTTAACTTTTTAACTGAACTTTAACTTTTTAACAAGTTAATGCCCACCATTGGTAATAGGACACCTACAAATTGAAAAATGTGGGTTGAGTTGGGAATAAGTACTCATAGAAAATTTAAAAAATACACCTTTTCTTTGAATCACTGTAGAAAATATGTTAACACGTTTTTGGTACGGCTATATGGAAGAGGGTAGAGACGTAGAATAACTTCATAGCACTTTTCTCCATATTGTAAACAAAACATTTTCTAAATACATAACTTTTTACATCTATCAAATGTAATCCTCGGTAGTATAGTGGTAAGTATCCCCGCCTGTCACGCGGGAGACCGGGGTTCGATTCCCCGCCGGGGAGGAAACTTTTTTGCACAATTTATTAATTTTTTAATATTTGATGTATCAAAATTTTTTTATATTTTTAAAGTTTTATAAACCACGAAGGTTATTCTTCTTTGTTAAGTTGTTTTAAATTATTAATCTAGTATAATTATTTTATAATTTTCAAGAATTACTTGTGATTTCATGTTAAATTTTTGAACTAGAAATGAATTTTGTCACTCGTTTAATTTCACAAAATTTTGATTTTGGTAGATTTAACTATGTTTGTTAGTTTGTACAACACTTATTTTATGTTTGAAAAATAAAATACAACGATGAACGAAGTTAGTCATGGTTTAATCATTTTACAAGCTGATGTGTATGAAAGAAATCGAGTTCGACTGTGGATAGGTGTATTTTGAACAAAGTAACTATAAAAATTGTATACTTGTTTCAGGATGTATTACAAACCAATTATAAAACTATGGTCTCTAATGCTAACAGATTTTAGTTACGAATGTTAATGAACAATTATTTTTATTATATAGTATAGACGAATCAAACAAAAAAATGTTGGCAAAAAATTTTCCTCCCCGGCGGGGAATCGAACCCCGGTCTCCCGCGTGACAGGCGGGGATACTTACCACTATACTACCGAGGACTACATTTGATGATAAAAATAATAAGACCTTTGAGTATAAGTTGCTTATTTAATATTATCGTGTGTTTTTCCAACAGCAATATTTTATAAAGAAGTCCAAATTCCGATACTTTATTGTCGACCATGTCTGTTAATAGTATACTGAATGTGTTTTCGATCGATTCAAAAATTAATATTCTCTAACAGTTTTCGATCAGAGTTTCAACTGTTGCATTTAATATTTCGTTTCGATTGGTATTTATTAATCGAAAAGATTAGTTTCGATCGTTTTCTCAATTAATTTACTTCAAATAGCTCGCGATATAATTTTTCATTAATCAAAAACTCAATCGAAAATCACATATTCGATGATGAATATTCGTTTAGCTCTTGAGATTGAAATGACACAAATCGAAAATTAATAATTGAAACATTGATTACGATCGAAAGTTGACAATCGAATAAACTTTATCGACAGCGGTTTTCGACTGATTTGAGAATAGATCCTAAAAATCCTAATAGAATCTAAAAATCAACAGCAAAAAGCGTCTGTTCCAGGGAATTGTTTTATCAAAGCGATATTAACTGGGGACGTAAAGTTCATGGAATGGGATGAGGGGAAATTTACGCCATCCCTTTCCCACGGGTCTCCTAGAATGGTACCTATAAATAATAATAAATAAATAATAACAAATAATAATTAAATCGCTTATTACTGCAGCAATTCCTTAAGTCCAGTAATTAAAACTTTCGAGAAACGAATAAAAAATGTTGATCCTCCTATAAGATGATGCCTGATATAGTGAGAAATTATTTCAAAGACACGATTAGCCGCATAAATAAGACCCATATATGGGGTATCTGCGTAAATCGATGCGTCAACTATTTATAGTAAAATACAAGAAAATAAAAATAAAGTTGTACTAAAAATGCTGTCACTTACGGGGTGTCTGTAATTAGCGATTTAATTACGGTCTTGTGACTTTGTGAGACTAACAATATATTTTTACAATTTATTATAAAACATAGTTCATTTGGTATACATTTTATCATTGTTCTGTAATTTTATCGTGTATTGGCAGATTACGGGTTTTCACCAAAAGAGCGCGCTAATAAATCGATTCTTCTGCTATTCGCTATCAACTCCACTCCGACTATATATTATGCGTCACATTGGTCCATTGCTGTATTCTATGTTCGTGCCTCGTGGTCCTTTTACTATTAATAATTTACCGATATAACATTATATTTATGAGTTATCATTGTTTATGGCATGATAATGTGATAATGTTTATTGCTAGCGGAGCAAAACATTTCAAGCAATTCAACAACGGGCAGAAAAATCTAGGAATGTAGAATGCAAACGATACTATATGTAAAACTTGATTGTGACCTTACTCCAGATCACAGTTTAGACGTATTATATCGAGCGATTGCAAAATAGGTACGTAAGCGTAGTTAGGTACTTCAAAATCGAATCTCCATTAATGGGTACACACTATTCGGTGCATGCCATGTACTACCTAAATGTAGGTAGGTATTCATTTTTCACTCGATTGAAAAATCAACCCATCTGACCATCTAGTAATTTAGATATATGATGTTACTATCCGAGATGTGGTGGTATTTGAGTGCCATAGAGGCGTTATACATTAGGGTATTCGGAAATTTTGAAGGTTAATGAGGGATGGGTCGATTTAGTTTTAATGACTTTAAATCACCATTTTCTGTACCAGTTTCCTCGCAAGATAGTTTGGAAAAATGTATCACTTAAAATGCAAACATCGATGTAAATGTAAGAGGTGTATAAATTAACCAATATATAATTAGGTAGGTATCTACTAAAATATAATTGATTTTATTAACATTTATTTGTGCGCAATAATATACATTAAATATATTCATAGAACTAGATTTTTAAAAAATAAATTATGAAAATTAAAAAAAATATTTGATACCACGAGCTGAATGAACTGTCGAAGAAATTGTGAAATTGATCACTTTTTAAATAATTTAAATATTATACTTGATAAATGACAAATGATTCCAAAGACCACTCATCAATTTATTCTTAAACAGCAACATTCATTATGTTGAATCGTACGTAACCTACACCTATGATGGATCGATAGCGAAATATAATCTTGATGCCACTTTTAGTATACGGTCATACGTATATTTCAACGAGTTTGGATTTAAAATAACCTAAAATATAATGCAGATTGGTCCGTAATGCGAATAATGTGTACCATCGGTCATAATCACTAATACAACTCCAGAAGATAATATTTCTATGACTTAATCCAAATGGATTACTACAGTACACCAACACAACGCACAATCAGGACGAATGCTGTTTTTTAACGTCATACAAATATACAAGGTATCTACTCCCATTGAATATTTTTGTGGATATAATAATTGGTTTAAAATTTGAAACACTTTTTTGAGTCCTTTGAGGTATTTTTAAAACGTTATAAATAGGACAGAAAAGAAGAAGAAGGGAAATTCATTTATAGATTGTTATATTGTCAAATACACCTACCTACGTACTTATAATAACCTACTTCGGACGTATTCAAAATTATATTTCTCAAAGTTTACGTTGTGAACTTCGATTTCCCCCCCCCCCCGTGTAAAGAATAGCATTTAATGAGTTCAAACTCGTCTATAAATCTATTTATACGTGAACTCTTTGCCAACAAACACCATACATTAAATTTGAGGTACTTGTACAGTAAGTATTATATACGAGTGCAGTATGTGATTATATAGGATAGGTTAGATATAGGTGTAGTCGTGTGCCACAGGCCTACCATTTCGAAATCTTTAGATCCTAAAACTATAATATTAGGTCGTACGTCCGTAAAATATATCCAATACGTAATTAATTATGTTTTTTGCTTAATTTTTTGCCAACTGGAGTATAGTGCATGTCACGGTTTCGCAATCGATTTCAACTTTTGCACGTAAAAAGCTTTTTGTCGCTTTGATAGTATAAACTTGAAATGATTGAAAACGTACCCGTCTTATATATTAAAACTTGTGTTCGCTGTACGGATTGCAGCAGTGGGGCGCCATTAATGTAATATGTTTAAAATATACATCGAGTTTACTTCACTTTATAACCAATCGTGTACCGAAGCGTATGTATATAAACTACTGCATTGGGCCGGTATAAGATTTAGTGACATTTTCGTTTATGCTTGCACATTTAATGTTGCGTTACATTTACGGCTGATGTAATTAACTAGGGCTTTGAGTTTTGACGTTTGGCCACGGCGGGACGTTCAAGGGTACGCGAGGAAAATGTTCGCAGCTGTTTGCGTTCGACCCATTTACTACCTTTAACGAACTTTGTCACCGGTCGAATAAAATAACTAATAAATGACTTTTACCAGGATTTAATGAACTTAGTTTTGTAAATTAATAACAATTTCACTTGGTGGGTACAGTGTGAACCTTTAGAAGTTGCAGAGTGTCTAAATATTTAGTAAATAATTTAACATGGAAATAGAAAAAGTATTTATATTACATTAAATAACTTGTATGTTATATGGTCAATAGTTGAGTACAGGTTTAAGGACTTGTAATGTAAAAAAAAAATGTAAGTATAAAGTTTAAAAATTCAAAAAGCCTCTAAGAAATTACTATAGGTTATAGTATACGGTCCTATTACACTAATGTTTACATAACTTAAATCGCATAAGTTATTGGCACATATTTATTATTTTAACGTTGACATTTATCATATCTTAAGATTATGATTTAATTTTAATATTCAACATTTGTTCAAAATATGTATACAGCATATTGGTACGATATAAATTTATAATGTATATGTATATATAATTTATCTGTATGCATATTGCATACATAATATAAACAATAATATGTTAACTCACAGAAAAATAACATGATATATTTTTCGATAATATGATAGGTTGCCAAATAACGTTAGTGTAATAAATTATAATTGAGCCTAAAATATACCTAATGTAGGCTAATTTTTGCATATAAACATGAGAATATTGAATTTAAATTTTTAAATTTGAACTATTTCAAAAATGTAATTTTTCAATAATGTTTTATTTATTATTTTAAATCAATCAATTTTCTATTGAAAAACGAAAAAAAAATTAATAACACTATTCAATTTTTATGGTACTTTTTAATGTTAAAAGGTCTAAGAAATATTTTTTTTAGATTCTGAGGTAAATTTATTTAGTATACACTGATTTTTTTATGATGATTATATGACTCCTCAGTGGCAAAATCAAATCAAACGTTTTATTTAGCAACATTTAAAACAGTATTTTAAATAGGTTGGGCGAACATTTTTGAATTTTTATTTAGAAAATGTATTTTAATAAAAGATACTCTTTTGTATTGGTAGGTATATTCAATATGCACTTAAAGGTGCATAATTATTTCGAGAAGAATTGAAAAAAGTATCCGAGTCGTTAAGTATTTTTATATATCGAATTATCATAAATAATCATATTTATTCCATAATATTTCTCTAAATATTCTAGATTCTAAGTTGGTGCCTAGATTGTTGACTGCGTGGGATACCCATCACAATATAATTACCTATCTGTACAATAATATTGGACAATAATTGAGTATTTAATATAATCAATGTGAACAGTTGTATACGTTGTATACATGTATAAGTATATGTAGTACGCACTGCGCGTAGAAGTAAAAATATAAACGAAACAAACATCTTGAATATCAGAATATGCAATAATGTTTTTAGGTAGTTATGTAAACAATATGTAAAATTTCGTATGCATATTGTGCAAAGCAATGCATAATCTATAGTCATTCAGGTGTTAGTATTCATGTTGCCATAAATATGTAATTTAATATAGGTAATAATATAATCTATTCTTGCCCGGGTACTATATGTTTCGCATTTCTCGTTTATACCTATAACCCAGATGTGTGTTTAGGATCAACATTTATAACAGAAAAAAAAACTTTATTATTTGGGCAACACTAGTTGTACAATTTTTTTTTCGAAACAGCAAATTAGTTTGTTAGTTTGTTTTAAGATAATTTTACCAATTAAGTCATACTCCAATAATTAAATGGTCTTATACAGTTAATATAACAATTGAAATGTTTGTTTATCACAAATAAAATCCTTTTTATTTCTTTATATAGTATATTTTAATACGGTTGATTTTCGCTCAATTTTAATATTCTTTTAAGTTATATTTTAAAATTATAATAAAAATATGGTCATATTGAAAATGATTAAAACTTAAATAAATAAAAATGTTTTTTGAAATTTTGAAATAAGTCGATTAGAATTTTTTTATTAATTAATGTAGAAAAAAAATACATATTTCATTGTATTGATTTTCCACGGAGGTACTGTTTAATATTATGAAACCAGGCTACGATAAAACAATGTGCGGACGAACATAATACACGTTACAGTTGAGTCTTTTATGTTGAGTACTTTAGCTTGTACCTATATCCATGTGAAATCTTTCATATTCGTAGATCGACTTGCTGTACAAGTTATTTATATGCATGTAAAACAGAGGTTTATCTCTTGTGAGTGCCTAACATTTCCTATTTTTTTTTTTTGTTTTTTTTTTTTTTTTGGTATTCTCATTTTTAGTCAAATCAAAGATTATATCTGTACAACGGTTGTTCATTTTGTTTACCAAATCATAAGGTTTTACATTATTTACAATTATGATTAAAAACATTACCTATATCTGCACAACGTCCAAACCCGTTCTCGTGCGATTCCGACGGTTAAGTCGATTTCGTTATTGTACGAGTATAGAATATACCTTTCCACTTTCCTTTCGGTAGCTAATTACGTGTGCATTATAATCGTGTTGTGTAGTTTTATATGATACCGTCTTCCACGTATTTGACTGCAATTGCACTATACGCAAAGCATATATATAATATTACTATACATACTAGTTTATTCTCGAATTCTTTATACAATTTATACAATACATGCTGCTCATACTATTTAGCAATAATATTAATAATACAGTAGAACAGGCGTCGGCAACCTTTTTTACCACGTGGGCCATATTATTTTTCAAATGTAGATGTCGGGATATAACTATAAAATTGAGACAAATTAGTTGCTTTCCGAAAAACATTTTTAGAACCTCTTTTAATTTTGTTTATATGTATTAAGTTCTATGATTCCATTTATAAATTATTTTTGACATAATTCATGTCTAAAATATTATTGAATAAAAGTATAAAACACGAAAATTAAACATCATTGAGAGGACCATACAAAATTGCTTCACTGGCCGCGGGTTGCCGATCCCTGCAGTAGAACCTTGACTATCCGAAATAATTGGGACCGCACCTAGTTCGGATACGCAAAAGTTAGGATACCTATTGGAAATTTTTTAAAAATAAAAATCGGATGGGTCTCGCTCTGCTGTACAGTAGGGGGTGGAGTACACCTTGTTCATATGATAGGTCATTACAATGGATTTGTTAAATTTGAATGCAATGATGATATACCTACCAATGATACCTCATTGTATACGAATAACGATTCTGAACGGAGATAATATGTTATAGCCTAGAATAGGTATATTATATAATATATTATGTAATATTTAAAATGAAATATTATGTCAATATTTGTATAACATTTCTATTATATACTTGAACCGTAATGTTCTGTTGTTTATTATATATTGTTTTTACTTTTTGGTGCGCTGCGGTTTGTGTTAAGCGGTGCCGATAATGGGATGGTATATATGCGACGTGCCTCCTTATATTTGGGTTCCTGCAGGTAGAAAAAGGAAAAAATGCGTTAATTTCGTCTGGGCACATGGACGGTAGCCTTGTTGTAGTGTATTATATTATTGTACAATAATAATAATAATCACATTATCATCTGCGTTCGGTCGCGAAATCGTTTATTAGTCGCTGCGATAATAACGCAGCGGAGGCGTGTTCCGACTTTATACGAACGCGTCGTGTTCGGGGATTAGACTTTTTCCCCCTAGGTGTACACGAACACGGTAAACGATACCGCACGTTAGACGAAAAAATAAAACAAGACACCCGACGAAATTAGGTCCGCAGGCGATAATGATGATCGTAACACGTTACGTGCGAAAATGATGGATGAGTTATAAGGTTTAAACATGGTCATGATAATACAGTGGTACAGCGGTAGCTGCGGACGGCCGTAATATCACGTATAAACGCAATGGTGGAGACGAAAAACAATCTAAACCATAATACAACTCAATTACACCTACGTAGGTATACCTGCTCACGAAAAAACGATTCGGAGGACCTGAAAGAGGTCGGGTGGATCAGTTAGATGTTACTAGAGATGGTCGATGTAGCAGCGGATGAAAAACAAATTTATTAATAAGGTAGGTGTAACTTTTAATCGAAAATTTCAAGTGCATATTATACCCATAAACTGCAGTACAAAACGTGAAGCGATTTACGATCGCGATCGGATCCAAAATACTGTCAGCATCATCTGCCCCGGCGACGAGACGTAACCGCACGTCACCGGATGTCGGGTTCGTGTCGTCGGTTACCTACCTGTAGCAGCATCGAGTGGGCTTGTGCGGTGAAGTACACGATGCTACAATAATATTGGCGTGCAGATCTCACGAAAGAATGAAACATGATGCGTGTGGGCAAAACAATATAATATTATAATACACATATTACGTAATTATATTACGCGAATTAAGTTTTCGAAGAAACAACGCATGCGCCAATAACATATATAGTAGATAAAACGGTAATGATACACCCAAGTCTTCGTGCGCCACGTATACTTACTTACTTACTTACTTACTTACTCAGTGTAATGAACTCACGAATTGGGTTTTAAAAAATAATCGAAATTATATTGTTGGTCGTTGGCCGTTGCAGAATTAATGCAGAAAACATATTAAAACACATACAAACATATTAACTCCGTTCAGAATCGTTATTCGTATACAATAATATCTATCATTGCATTCAAATTTAACAAATCCATTGTAATAATGACCTATCCTATAAACGAGGTGCACTCCACCTCCAACTGTACAGCAAAGCGAGGCCCACCCGTTTTTAAGTAGGTAAATACTAAATTTATGTGTGAAGCGAGGCACTTTTACACGTATAAGATGTGAATGTTTACGTATAAGATTTGTAATGTTACTGGACGCAAATAAGTATTTTGACATTATTTAATTTCACTAAAGCACCAACGAGGTTTTTATTTATCGGCGTAATTACGGTATATTTAGGAACAAACACGGCCCTATCGTTATTTCAAAATTGTAACTCAAATATTGTTATTATTTTATCATGTCCTAAAATGATGCTCACTTTTAACCGCATTAGTATTATCGTAAAAAATCTACACTTGAAGGTTAAAATAAAACATAATAACAGTAATAATCATTAATTCATAATTCATACTTATTAAAATTATAAAATTATAATTAAGTGTATTATTATATTTTATTATATATATTTATACACACAATGATAATATGTTATAATTAGGGTTTGGATATTTATGCACTAAAAATGTATGAATATGTATGCACTTATACACTAAAAAACAGCAAAATATACATGAACAATTTGAAAATTATGCATTTAAAAATTAAGAAATTTGGACAAAAATACAATAAACATAATGTAGAGACAATTAAAAAAATTGAAAAATTAAATAAAATATAAAAAGTTTTGATTGTGACAATTGACGAGGGTTATCGAAAATTCTATTTAAGTATAGGTTCCTTAATTCCGTTTAACCATATTGAATTCTCAACAATAAATAAGTGATCATTTGTATCAATCAAACTTACGTATATTAGATTCGGTTGATTAATAAAATATAAAATGACATATTTTTCAGCATTTTGCACAGAAAACCGTCAAATACATGTGCTAAAAAACGGTAAAAACACAAATTACGCACTTAGAAATAAACAAACAAAAAAAAAAAAAAAAAAAAATGGTAAAATATGCAATTATATGCGAAATAAAATTTTAATACTTTCTGAATATGGATATAATGAAACATATTTCTGTATAAGAATGGATGCTATAAGTGGACCATCTGAAAAAAAATATGCGAAATCAGAAACGTTCTAATCCTAGTTATGATAATAGTTCATCATATAATTATGTTATGTATAGCGACGCGCGATGGATGCCCACGCGGGGGGGGGGGTCATCAGAGAAACGATTTTCCGAGCATTGAATTCCTGGACGACCGTCGTTTTGTGCACAAATCGTCGCGTCCCCGCGTCACGGTCGTCGAGCATGCGTTATATTATGTTTATCGATCGACTTCGCAGCAGCGGCAACGTTTCGCGTGTGTGTGGCAATAATAAAATGTAAGACGCGCGATACCTATCGGTTGGTCCCGCGAACACACTCGTATGCAGGGCCGGTAGTTTAAGTCTCGGGTGGCCTATATTATGCTGCATGATGGTATAGGTACAAACTGCTACAACTATATTGTTATGTACTATCGCGCCAGAGAAAAAAAACAAATAAACTGTAGAAAAATAAACCGTCGACGATATTACATTATGTTGATTAATAATAATTATTTGGTGCTTCTTCGATACGTAGTGGATAAATCAAAGCGGTAATGATCGGGCCCCGCCCGATTCACCGATTCATATAGTACAGTTTGCAATTTCAGGCCTCAAATCTATAATATTCTTATCTGATGCTGAAATAAAATCGCTATCACAATAATATATTTTTGAAATAATATGGTGTGTCCCAGGGGACGCCGACCTTTTCAAACAAGTGATGTGCATCCAAAATTTCAAGTCCCTAGTGATCGGCATCCAGGATAATCAATGGTTATATTTAAATTGAAATATTATTATGTCGATATTTGCTTTTCAAACGCTTATAAAAAATAATTGTGCCTATGGATCTGATTAATTTTGAAATTATTACAGTAACAATTTTTGTGAAATCTTTTATTAAATTTTCAAGTATTTTGTACCAGACATATTTTTTTTATCAACAATTATAAATTATAAGTATAAAATTTCAAATATTTCAAATGCCTATAAGTTGCTTAGAAATCAGTATAATATTTTAAAAAGAAATAAATAAATATCGATAATCGACAGTGATAGTATTGTAAGACAATATCAATGACAGGAGTCGGAAAGCCGGTTCGAAGTTTGAAACGCATTTCTCAAAACCAGTGGTGGAATTTCAACATTTTCTTGGGCGAGGGTCCTGAAAAATTATATGTTTTTCTGACGTATTCTATGTGTCAAATACTCAATTATGATCATGGAGACATGGGATCCAATTCGTATAATATATAACCATCGTCCATCAATCATTGTTATTATGATAAAATTGATATAAAACTTAATATACAAGTATATATAAGATTACATCGGCGTCTAGGGGGGGGGTCCAGACTCCAAACACCATGGACCCCCCCCCCCTGTAAATCTTCCACTGCTCAAAAAAATAAAACATACCTATCAGTAGCGCATACAGAGGGGGGTCAAGAGTACTCAAATCTCCCCGAAATGTCTTCCTTTATTAAATTACTTTTAATTAAGTTTTACATTTTGAAGCATACTGATAGTCATGGCTGTTACGACGTAATATGCATGACAAAATAGATTAGATAGTTTATTTTGTCATGGTAATATTAATAATGAATTATTCAAATAGTTATGGGTTTGGATTAATAAATTTAAAAGTTTATAAATTATAATACTTATGTTATTATTATATATTTAAGTATTTAGTACATATATACTATTTAACTTTTTACCATATTTCTGAATTCTACATAGAATTCTACAAACATTCCCTATTTAGAAAATTATTAGATAAACTACCCCCTCTTCCTGAAAAAAATCCTGTTTGCGCTACTGATACCTACGTATTAGATATTTTCTTTTCATTCTAGACCTGGGCGCTCAATACGTGTGAGTATGAATCTGAATTTATATTATAAGTGCAATAGGTATATTATACCAGAAGTCTCCAAACTACGGCCCTTCAAGCTTTTTTTAACAGGCACACCAAGCTAACTTATGTTTTGAAAATATAATAATTTTCAAATCATTAATTTCCTATTTGAAAAATAATTTATTAGACTACAAATTTATAGAAATATATGTTATATTTGTTTTTTCTGGTATTATTTTTTACAGGTATATTAAAATAAAATATACAATTTTAAATTGTCAGAAAACAATTCTTGTCCATCTTCGATTAAATTTTCTATCTATGCATCCCTAAATAATTTTGGCCCGTGATTTCAAAGCAAATTTCAAATTTGGCCTTCCGTAAAAAAAAAGTTGGAGGAGGTCGAGTACTAATATAATGTATAGCCAACGTAAATGACGTATGGGAAAAAAGTAACATAAATAAGATCGAAAATTCCTCAACGTTTTCTAATCGTCTGAATTCAATCGCGTTAATTATCGAACTTTAACACGCGTCATGCTCCGTCGTAAATAATATACTGCAATAATAATATTAAATAGTACCTATACCTACGTGTGAAATTAAATATTGTTTTTATTATTATTATGATTATTTCAATCTGATTAAGCTATATTATATTATATACGTATACATTTATTTATTATACAATAATGTCTGTACAAATATTTATATATACCTATATATTGCGGTACATTGTACGTGTTTGCGGTTTGTTTCACGCCGTTTTCTCGCTGATTGGATATTTATCTCGCACGTATCGACCGGGTCATTATATACCGCACACCGGTTATTAATATTTAATATTTAGCTGATAAAAAACGGAAACCATGTCCATCTACGTGGATAGTATAATATTTTAAAAACGTGTATACAAACAACGTTACATTATTACCATCATAGTATGTACATTGTTTTTTTCCCCCATACAAATATGTTGAAACGTCAGGTCCGAAAAAATATAATTAATCTTACAATCTGATGAAAACTAAATTGTTATGAAACTGTAATATGAAATTGCGTTTGGTATTATGACTGAAGAAAAAAAAATTAATTAATGAATTAATAAAATGAGATTTTTGTCCGGTATTCATTTTGTGATATTATTAGATGTTCTTAATTCTTAAAACATTTATGTATAATATGATTGTCATTATTGGCGTACATCCACAATTCATTTCGAAAAATAAAAATTAACGTATTTCTTTTAATTAAATTTTTATTACATGATATTATACAGTTACACTATGAGGAATGATGACTAAATGGTTATTATTCATATTAAATCGGTTGCTTATAATATGTGAGTTATAATTTTGCTCCAAGAAAATAAACCGTAAGCCGATTACTGAACTTATTAAAGGGTTTATTTGTTTCTTAATTTTTTAATTTGTTGTTCTTCTTTTTTACAGGCATTTCAAGCCCATTGCCGCAATAACATATATAACCTCAATTCTTTTCTGTTTTTTGCAGTTTCTACTGCGTTCCTTGCTCTCAATATCCTCACTCTTTAGGATAGAGGTCACCCTGCCTGAGACCAGTCGATACCGAAAACTCAGCTGATAATAGTTTTTTTTCCAAAACTAACTGTACTTTTAGCGCCGGAATGTGTACACGTGCTTTATCATCCGAATCAACTTGACTGTTATTTCTAATTGGTCCATGACTCTCCGTGATTTTCTTCTGTTTATTGAGCCGTACGCTGCTTTGAAGTGTACAAACAGTATATGCATGCCTTTATTAAATTCATGACTGTTCTCAACTAATTGTTTTACCAAAACGTGTATTTGATCTATTGTTGATTTTCCTAACACAAAACCAGCTCGATACTCTCCAACTATTTCCTTAATGTAGGTGATGAATCTGTTTAGTATATTGGACACGAATCTAATGAATCTATATACTATGTTGTAATGAATAACGAGATTTCTCTACAGCTTTTACTGGCACTTTTCTATTTTTTACCATAGTATCTAGTCCTAGTTTTATTTTTGTTTTCTAATGTTTTTTTCCAGCAAATGTTCTACGGCAGTACGCGTGATAATATATCGTCACTTAACAGTTTACCAAACATTTCTTTGAATTTGCTCGCGATTTCCTTGCTCTCTGTTAATAATATTAAACATTCTTTGTATTTTTGTATATTCTGTTGTTGTAAAATAAAACACTATTATTATTTATTATTGTTATTAATATAAGGTTCTATCACTTTCCTTCATCACAGTCGGTCTAGTTTTATACATTTTACAATATTCGCTTTCTCGAAAAGTATTTTGAAGTTGTTATTCCTATTGTATTCTATGGTTTATATATATACATTTTTTATTTGTTATAAAATAAATAAATTAAATGTATTAATCTCGTCTAAATATTTGGTTTAGGTACTCTATACAATCATAAGTATATTCTGTATGGAGTAAACTCTATGTTTGATGAACTTATTAAATTATGTGAACAAATTTAATAAGATATCTGTACTTTAATTACTATGCCCATTTATGAATTTATAATTCATATTTGTACAACAAACTATTAAATTATTATTATATAATGATAATAGTTTAATTTGTAAAAATTGTATAGTGATAAAAAACTCGTTATACACTTTTTTTCGTTAGAATTCGGCGAAGCAAATTATGTTATTTTCAAGGTTTTAAAAATTATTTGAAATCCAACAAAGTATTAAAACATGAATATATTTAATTTGATTTTCCCATTAAAATGTATTAAGCTGAAAATTTAATATGGATCAAATTAAGAGAAGGCTATAACCCCACCCCCCATGTTTACTCTACCTGCAGCAGACGTATTTCAAAGTATTATAATTTGTTAGTCGTTATATAAAAGCAGATTGTATAAATCATATTAATATTATATATTTTATTTTAATCTAATTTGCTGAATTTTAAATTATATTTAAAGTAAAAAAAAAAAAAATAATAATAATGTATATTTCAAATAATTAATTAAAAGATAAGCAGATTACAAGTGACTATAGTAAGTACTTATAAACTAAAATAATTGGATATCAAGTTTGTGTTTTAAATAGGTAGACATTATCGTTTTACAGATTTACTTGTTAACGTAACTTTTAATACATTTCATCGGATTAAATATTAAAACGTTTTATAATTATATTATTATCATGACAATGATTTTGATTAAAACTGACGAATTAATGAAATATTGTACAAATTATTATGGTAATTAATTATGAATTATGATGTATGTTGACATTGGAATGGTTACTGTTACGAATCAGTGAATATTGGTTTTATTAGCTAAAAAAAAAACTTATTATTTATATCGATTGTTAAAATTAATTTTTTCTTTAAATGTAAAATAGCATTGCGCCTCGTTACATTTTATTTACTGAAACAACTATATTACTTCGTATATACTATAATCATTAATCAGCTGTCTTGAAGCTATATTTCTTAGAATTTTTAGTTTATTTTTGTAAAATAACATGTTATTAATTATTATGTATAGGTTATCTCTACTGCTAAACGTATAGTGCATCTACATTTATGATTTTGATTGTTATTACCAATTACGGAAATACCAATTGATGGCAATACAAATATAATTGAAAAATATGTAAATTTCTAATTTTTTATAAATCTTTAATAAAAAGTTATAACTGGTCCTTATATTATAGTGATAAATGGTAACCAAGGAAAAGTGTTCCTAAAACTTAAAAAATTTTAAATGCTCTTAATAAACTAAAACCGACGCTTTTCCAAAATTGTAGAAGTAAACTTATCAATTTTTAATGTTGTAAATCATTTTAATGTTTTACTAAGTATGTATTCGAGTATGATTTTCAAGAATTTACTGAGAACAAAAAAACACTCCAAAAAATGTTTATCCCATGAAAAACAAACTAACAAATATTTCACACGTTTTTAATTACAATTGGTTGTATAATATAACGATTATAACGTATAAAAACTTAACTTAAATTATGTATATGAAAATAAAAAAAAAAAAATAAAACAAAAAGATTTTACCGAAATCCTTTTTTCTCGAACACTTGGACCTAAAGCTGTTATCCGATTTCGAATAAATCGTCTACGAAAACGTACGTGAAAGAACTCAATGTTTATTCGACCACAATAATAATATGCATTATTATATTGTTTATCATTATTTTACTGGTGTTTTATATTTTTTTATTTCTATAATATTATGATAGTGTTATGGTTTTATTGGTTTTAATTCATTTTGTTCACCACTGTAAACAACATTGAACCATTTGAACCTGTTCAATAAATCACTCAACAGAGTCATCCATTATATTGTCTATAAACTGTTTTAATATCATGAATAAAATAAAAATATTTTTTATCGTTATTGACTTTATTGACAGCACTGCAGTATGCATACTAATAATGTGCGTTAACACGCGGATATTGATGACAAAACCATTATAAACTACTAGTAGTTCCTGATTCCAATGCGGGACGCGACACTTACAGAACTGGGTTTCTTATATTGATATAGTCGTTTGAACTGGTTGACGATGCATAATCTAAAACGTTATAATCTTAAACGACTTATTATTCCCCTCGTTTGCTGCATCTCTATCGCTTCTAAATTATACATTATAGTGTAGCTCAAGGCATATTATGATGTTACATGCCTTTTCACTTAAGTACTACCGTGGTGAACGACGCATCGGCATCGTTGTAATGGAAAAATACTCCGGACGAAAACATTTTAAACGAATAAGTTCCCTAATTTTTTTTTTCTAATATTCTAAATTACACGGAAAGAAAAAAAACAACGAAAACCGATTTCTATTATCTATCGTTGATGTTATATTGTTATTGCATCTGGTTTTCAACATTGTCGCGTGGTGCTGCGGCTGACTAGTGAATAGTGACTGACGAAGTGTCTATCATCGACCCCGAATAGTGTTTGTACAGGTACTTCAAAGTTCAAATCAATAAGTAATCCTCGTATAATAAAATATAAATGTATAAATGTATTTCTCCTTCTCCCCCCCCCTGAAATGGAATCCTGATGGACACACCCCGAGTTATTGTTATCATTGCTATCATTAAATAATTGGAAAGCAACCAAATGAGCGTATAAATATACACCTTAATCATTTCTGATGGGCCCTTTATTGTCGTTTCCATAACTCGTCTTCGGCATTCAACTGATGCGCAGTATCGCCGTTGTTATTTATAATATCTTCAAATCGATCTCCAAAGCGCTCTGTGGCAAAGCCCGGAACACGAGTTTTTTGATATACTCGTCATTATCATATAATCCGTAATCCGATTTAGATCAGAAGATATAACCTTTTCTCATAAAGTCACTATTGTATATAGTATGGTATGGTTTATTTCTAATATTCAATCCAATATCACTTATCCTTCATTTTTTACCACATCTAATGTTATTCGCCTTTGTACCGTTATATAAAGCTCACAATATTATTACGCATATTGATATTCGATGAAAAAATGATAAAATAAAAATATCCTTTACCTCACAGTAGAATTTCTTTGCTGACGATAAGCTTTGATGACTATAATAATATTATAGTCTTTCGAATCAATAATGACGATAATCATACTGTACAAATATCTACATCAAACGGATTATCACACTGAATTATATTTTTCCTGGAATACAAACTGTATCTAAAATATATTTTTGATATACACAATACAAGCACAATATAATGAATTTTGTATTTCGGAATTTATTTTTAGAGTATATTTGGATACCCAGTTCTTCCTGTTTATTTTATTGTGAATACTAATATAAAATATTATAAGCAAAGTATTATCTTTTTACTAATATTATTAATAGGGCCGAGATTTCGATGCATTTTGCATTTTTTTCTTAAGTTTTCTGTGCGATGCTCGTTTTGTTACAAATATGTTTAAGATATTTTTAAATTAGAATAAGAAATTTTATTTTGTATTTTTTTGAATTTTTCTACAATTTTTAAATTTAAGTTTATTTTTATAATTTTTTAGGGAATTGTATGGGTTTTTTTATACGATAAAAGTTATTTTTGGTGTTTTGAGTTTAAAATTAAAAATTTTATTATAGATTTATAAATTATTTATCAAAAACTTAGGTACTAACGGTTTAAAATAAAACTGAAGGATTCAAAAATATTTCCAATATATTTGATATTTTAAACGGACAAGAAGGTACAAAAAATGAATTTCCGGATGATCTTACTACGAGTGATTTGACGTACTTACTTTAAATACTCACCTATAACTTCAGTAGATGTAGAAAGGAGCTTTTATATTTACAAAAACTTATTGGCCGCGGACAACAGGAGGGCAGTTTTATTTAAAAACCTGAAGCACGCTCTCGTGATTCAGTGTAAAAATAAAGAATGATTTTTTTTATTAATATATGAAGTAAAATAAAATATTTATGTACATAATATGTACATTACATATTATAATGTAATTTTTTAAATTTTAAAGATATTTTTAAATTTTTTTAAGTCATTTTTGCATTTTTTTTAACGTCATTTTTGGCGATTTTTAAAGAAATCAAAATCCCAACCCTGTAGTATTTTTCTCGCGTGTCAGATCGAAATTGAATAGTTCTTATGAATTACGAACTTAAAACCGTGCTTAACTGTACACAATAGTGTAACGATGGCAACGAATAAATCGATTGAAATCAAAGAACATAATCAACCGCAACGCAATTATGCAAATCGTACTTCATCGTAGACGTGAAATCATTTTAAGTGGTTCATTGCGTCGCCCAAACATTATGAAAAATAATTGAGCTCCTACAGTTATTACGGTCGAAATACATTAAGACAAAACGAATAATTGATGGAAATTTATTATTTGATTATTGAATAACATTTTTATCGTATAACCACATACAAGTTTAGTGTTTATGTAAATTAAAAATATTATGTTGATTGTTATTCAATGGTATATAATGTATCGCATAAAATCACATGAAACTCCTCCTCCCAAGGGGCCAGCAATTATTTATGACTACCATGGAAAAAATTTAAAAAAAAAAAAAATTTACAGTATAAAGTAATCAATTATAATACGTCTAGTTCAATTACACTTTATACACGCTATTATGACTTTGATTTTTTTACAGACTTACAGTTTTATACATTTTAATATATAATATATTTCAGTGTGGTTATTGTTAAGTAAACGTATCGCGCAAACTAATCGTTTTAATTTTAAACTTGCCGTCCTGTGAATACCCATGACAACCAAAAAAAAAAAAATAAAAAATTAAAAAAACAACGAAGGATTATACGGATTATGTCATTGCAACGAAATGGGCCAGAGTAAATATTCAAATGGCGCTAACGCCGAAACGAAGAAAAATTAATTAGAGGATCAAAAGATAAAGTGTCCTCTCGTTGAATAATACTTCAATAAACGTGTCTGAGTCAAGTCGTCATTATCAAAAACAAGTCACTACCACGTCCACTGTTCATTGAAGATTTCCGTACACCTCTACTCTCTAGAGTATATTATTATGCGTCATGTTCAATTATTGTGACTCAAAAGCGAAGTATATCTCTGTGGGTCCACGATTGTTCTGTCGGTACTATATACATCAAACGTTCGTATAAGGTAATTTGATAATACGATATTTTTTTTTTTATATTATCTTTCACGCGATATTTTTGATAAATTAACATTTCTACTCACGAATATCAACAAAAGAAAATAATTTCATTAATTTATAGGTATATAATAATACACATAATAAAACCAAACACAAAACACATATTCGTATGCATTATTATTCAACAACGTTTAGTATACCTACCTACAATTGTGTATAATAATATATTACTACATACTATACTTTTTGTACTTTGTCAATTGGTTATATTATATTTTTTACTTCGACGCATTTTATTCTCGTTTGATTCGTAAGCTGTATTTCGTTTTCAAAAATATACTACATGTAAGTAATGATAAATAAACCTATACAAAATAAATAATGGCCGACGACGTATGTGCGTTGGCTAAAAGTGTTATCGATTTGCGAATTATTGAGTTATAAAATGTTTTTCGCGCAATCTTTAATTTTTAAATGCTGCTGCTGCTAGTATGTAGTATTGAAAAGCCAGTGGTGACTATCGATTTCACTCCACCTGCATGTTTTTTTTCAATCAGGAATACCGATTAAACACGGGGCGTGTCAACAATAAATCATAACTCCCTAAGGTGTTTTTATTTCCTTTTTTGTCCAAAAATTAGAAAACCAAAGGGGAAAAACGACTATAAAAATGTGTGAGAAACGCAAAATTTCTCTCAGCATTTTCATTTCTTTTATTTTTTAACTGAAATCCGCTCACGGCCGTTTTTTACTTGTAGCGATTTAACAATGAATTTAAATTTCTCAGTGTCTATCGGGACACCATACTGTTTCGGTAACGAATGCCAAAAAAGCGTTAACTGTACTACTTTCAAAGCGATACCGCGAGATACTTACCAGCCAACGGTGTATAATAACGGTCCCGAAATCCTTACATATACCTTACACTTTATGCTCTAGAGCATATATCACATTGCCACGCGTTGCATTTTCAACATTCAAATGAAAAACGGATCCATTTGAGGGTCGCTTGCACAGTACTATACGGATCGATGGCCAAGACTTTTTTATCACGCGTGTATCGTGACACGTTGCCCGCAACTAAAATTGGCCATTTTCCGCGGTTGCCATACACTACACCATATCATATTATATAGTATGCCAGTGTCAACTTTTTATCCAATTTTATCACGTCACATCGTCACAAATTTGGTATGATTTCATATGGTTTGCGTGATTTCGTATACTTAACTTATTGCGTCCAATAATATACTCAATACATACCCAATATCAGAGTCTAAAATCTATACTTTTATGACACACAAACCGCACACAATATATCACAGGCATCTTCTTTGCCATTACTGTAGTCGTATAATTTTTTTGATTGGGAGTGGCAGGTAATGTTTTAATTGACCATTAACGAAGGAAAACCTTTTAACCTTTGAAGATTTAATAGTGAAAATGTGTGTACGATTTTATTATTTTGTGAAATTGAAACCGTTCCCGGAATAATAATCACAAACCATAGAAAGTGCTACGAAAACGTAGATGCCACAAGTTATGCTTAGAGGTCGGATTAATATCCTCTTAAAATCATATTCCACAGCATAATTCCCTTAAATAGTTGAAAAATATCTTCTAATATTCTTAGAAATTCGTCATAAAATATTCAAAAAATATGCTTTTATAGAAATACGAGTATCTTCAGTTTAAAATATGCTTTGGTATGAAATAATATTTACATCGATTAGCAAGTACCTCAGCTACTGATATCTACTGAGCTTACTAAAACAATGTTTTAATTTTTCTTTTACATCAAAAGAAGTATTGAAAAATGTTCATATTATATTATTTAAAATTGTACAAAATAAAAATATTCATATAAATACACAGGCAATGAAATATAATATGGCATGGTGTGACGAAACGGTCCATTCCAGTCATTCTCAGTGTTGCGGTTAATTACCACTTGGCACTGCTTGCAGTCAGATGGGTGACCACACGAACACGAATCTAGCAGTGTTGTCCATGTCTATACACAATACACATCTACAAGCTTAAAGTGTTTAAATCCTACAGTTCATTTTATGATCTAATCTACACAAAAAAAACCTATAAACTAAAAAACTCACATGGGGGGCTTTAATGGCCACAGTTGACGGACTCTCCTTAATAGAAAATAATAATAGTAATATAACACAATTTAAAACAAAAAAAATTTTAAAAGATATTTGACTTTTCTAAAACTTTTTATAACTGTCACAAGCATTATTATATCTTGGGCTCCGTGAATTTTATAATGAATATATTCTCTAACGTCCTTTATTGTACGAACTACGAAGTATTCTTTTGTCTCGAAATATTCTTAACCATACAAAAGAAAATGTTTCTATGTTGTCATTGATATAATAATTTCACACAAAAAAAAAGAATCCACTTTTTTAATAAAAATGCAAATACTCATTATGATAATATACTGCGTAATATAATTGGTTTATGTAATTCTAAATTTATAACATTATGATTTTATTGTGATTAGGAAATTAGGAAATTTTTTTTATTCAAAACTCTAGTCGCTACGCCGCCGTACTCGACTAAGTCCCTTCGACTTATCGTTTTGTATTATCGTAGCAAAACACGCAATGACTAAATAAACGGTTAATAAATAATAATACTTGACGTGAACACAATGTATATATAGGTATAAAAAAAAACCCAAAATCGCAGTCATTTATATTCATATTTAATGACTTGTACGTATTATCACGTTTTATATTTTATTGTCTGCCTCATTAATTTTGAATTGTATTCGTAAATACAATAGATATATATATATATATATATATATATATAGATATAGTGCATCGTAGAAGAACGAATTCATACGAATCCATAAAGCCCCTAACAGTCTTACGCGTAAGGTTAATTTCATTGCACGTAACATAACGAAATAGTAGTTTCATTAATAAACGTAAACATATTATTTGAGCGTCCAAAGGACATTCGATCAATCGACTAAAGCAAATCTTTTGCATGTTCAAGCCACCTCTGTCCATAGACGCAATGTGCAGTTTTTTCGAAACGTTTCGCGTAGGTAGGTATACGCCTATTATAATAGCTGTATAATGTTATTGTGATAGTAACATGACAACAGAATAATGTGCAGCGGGAGTTCGACCACCCGGTATTGAATAAATAAACGAAACACATCATGTGCATGCGTACAGCGTATACACACACAAACTAATAATGGACACAATGCAGAAGACGAATCGTATTTTGACGTGCGAGTACAATGTGTGTGTGTAGGCTCTATATAATATAATATTACAATACGTAATCTCCACGTGCCCATATATTCATTTTATTTATGGACATGCCAGTGTCCTACGTGTTTGTATAACCGCAACAATATTGCAGTCTTGGCCGCGACCGTAGCCCTTGATGATACAATAAGTCAAATGTCTATTAAATAAATTTACTGTTTTTTTTTTTTTTTGGAAAAAGTCCGTCAAATACATTTTTTTTTTTCATTTAATCAGGGCTGTTTGTACTGTTTACTATGCTAATACCGTAATATGTAATACTATTATATGTATAGTATAATAAACTAAAAGAATAATAATATTAAATAATCGTACGTTCTATAAAATAATAATTATTAATATTATACAGTTTATTGAGTGATAAACGATAAATAATATAATAATAGGATGTTAGCATATTATATAGGACATTACTACTATATACGGCGTGTGCCCGTTCAATAAAAATTGTTTAACTTAAAAAAAAAAAATCTTGGCATAAAAAGTCTCGTTTAATAAAGGTTCGACTGCACATAAAATATTATTTGTAGTACTCTATAGAAAAACTATGGTCGCATCGGGTGACGTTTTTTGAATATTTTACTTTTTGATTTCACGTCAAATAGTATTAATCAAACGGTGTTCATTAAGTTCATTTTCTATAACATTTCATTAAACAATAACGATAAGTCATATATACTCATCATATTGAACTCGAAAATAAAAATAGAGCACACAGTGGTATGCAGAAAGCAGCGCACATAAAGCCAAATTCCGTTATCGTGTAATGTGTTAAAATCCAAAAAATAATGCACGAATTTGTTATTTTTATTATTATTATTGTTATTATTATTTTTTTTTTGAGACACATTTACACCCCGTAAACTAATTAGCTATACAAATAATATATCATTTTAAGATTTTACTTTCACACGCGAATCATTAATGTTTGAACACCAGATACCTGCAAATGCTCACGATTATATAAATCACGCATTGGCCATAAAAACATTAAGAATTTAAACGTATATAATGTATTAACATTATAAAAAAAAATATATTCTAAGAATATAATTTATACGCCAAAAGGGTCCTGTCAATGGCTGGATAGCTTCCCTGATCAATACTAAAAATCAAGCTTATAAATTATTTTTTAATCATATTTGTTTATTGTATTTATTTTTAATATACAGATTGTACATTAATTAATTAATTTTTTAATAATAATAATAATAATAAAAAAAATAAAACAATACAAAACTATAAAATGCCAATTTAAAATGAAATTGTAATATTATATACGAAAGTGTTGTCTTAATTAGATTTTTATTGTATTATTTTATTTATTTTTATTTTAATTTATTCATAAAATTGTAATGTATTTAAATTTATTAAACTGTATGTGACCCGCTATAACCTCTATACCCTGCTCGTGATGTGGTCGGGTCTACACTGAAGGTTGGACACCTCTGATTTAAACCATATGTTCATATATTTGTTTAGAAGTATGTGTTTAAAGTTTTAGCCGACTATATAAACCTACTTCATAAAATTATAATATGGGGCAAGTACACGGCGCCAAAGTGCGTATCATAGAAGCGACTACGAAAACCCTATGTCTCTTGGTGTGCTCGAATTGGAAGTGCGTGACTATAACACGTATATTTCCTGATTTTTTTCCCTTGGTGCAATTATTGATTTTAATTTTTTATTTCACGCGCGCAGTGTACCTACTACGTTATATTCGCATTTTTACAATAATTATTTATTCGACTATGTAATATATTATGTACTACTATTTTTTCTCCAGATCAAATATATACATAACTGTAATTTATACCACATACTTTATATGTTGTCAAAGCCCCGTTAAATTTTAAACAAATAAATCAACGATATGAATACTATTTCGTGACGCGTACAATTATAACAATATATTATAGTAGCTGGTATACACAATGTAATATAGTGTACGCCTTATAATACGTTTTATGTAAACGAAGGTGTAATTATATACAGGGTGATTTGTTTAGGATGCTCGCCCCGATATTTTTGGTGGTAAAAATGCCAAAATTTGAATTTTTTTTATCTTTAAATCACCAAAAATCTGTATGTTGTCCGCTATTTTTTTTTCTATACCTGCTATACATTTGCTACTGATTTGAGATTGCGAATTGAATATAAGCACTAATTAATAATTGTGTGACGTGTGATCATAAAAATTAATATATATATATATATATATATATACGTATATTATTAATTATTGGGTAATACCTTATAATGCTATACATATACGTAGTATACATCGAATCGTACAATGCTACAGATATCTGCTATCTGCAGCCGTATAAGTATTATTAATAATAAATTATTATTGGGCTTTGATTATAAAGTTGTAATCATAATAAATATTTTCTTATCAATGTTACATATATGTAAAGATAATCATCGGGTACCTAATTGATTTAACACCTTCACACAGAATTTTAGATTTGAATAATTCCGAAAATACTGGTCCGAAATTTGATTACGTAACACCAAAAATTACAGAAAAGTTAACTGAATATTATTTCGCGTTGAAAATATGGGATTTCCATTTGAAAAAACAAAGTTTGTGTCGCCAAAGG
Source organism: Chaitophorus viminalis (assembly GCA_025469195.1). Taxonomy (NCBI): domain Eukaryota; kingdom Metazoa; phylum Arthropoda; class Insecta; order Hemiptera; family Aphididae; genus Chaitophorus; species Chaitophorus viminalis. The sequence continues at coordinate 61,673 of JAIPRK010001157.1, forward strand.
ACATACTTGGGATTTCATAAAAATAAAAAAATAAAATGGAATACATAGTAGTTGTTATGGTAATTTATAAAAATTAAAAAGAAAAAAATCTAAATTTCAGCATTTTTACGACTGAAAATGTGGATGAGCATCCTAAACGAATTACCCTGTATAACGTATACTTGTTTTACCGTCGTCGACGTTTATTCAAATACGGCCAAGGGACGAGACAATATCACATCGTAAGCTGTCGTCGTAAATAATTAACGTATGTATATTATGTCTACGCATAATAATGCGGCATTGATTGAGTCGTCCGACGAAATATTATTACTGCGGCGCGGGTATAAGTCAATCGCGTGTCTTTATTTACTATGTTTGTGTACAAATATTATGCATTTATACGTTTTGTACCGAACATACGAGACTGCAGTGGCAGTGCATTGTGTGCACGCGTCACACTACGAAACGCGCACGTTTTAACGACGTTAATTGACATTGATTGAACCAGCAGGTCTGGGAAACACCCATCCACCTACCCAACCGCCCACACACACACACACACACACACACTTGTTTACGACACCAGGATATTTAAATATATATGTGGTTATGCAAAACTGCGCTGTATGTTATATATTATAATAAATACGTATACTTGTACAATTCGTAAATTGCGCTGTGATAGAGATATATATTACAGTGCGCGTTGCAGTATAAAAGACGAAAGACTGCCCACGACGTCAAATCGTTTCTGTATTATTGGCGAATGTACACATTAATATTAGGTTCTTCGAAATGTCTTCTTCTATACGAGCCATCCGTCGGAAAATGTTATGTTCAATGGCTATTATAAAACTCGTTTGTTTATCGATAAAAGTGTATTTTAAATTCTGAACGGAGTGATAGAATCTATTGGTTTTATAATGATGTGTGTTTTTTTTTTTTGTGTCTGAGAACACCTTTTTTGGTAGTAAAAATGCTTTGATTTCTTTAAACAGCAACTTTTTTGAAAGGAAAGTGAATGTAGATGGTACTTGGGTGATTCAAAAATGCAAATTTTTCAATACTTTTTACAAAAACTGAAAAAGACGATAAAGAAATTACAAAAAACGGGAAATTTTACGCAAAATCACGTTTTTATAAAATACATTTTTTTAAAATACTCTAACTCAAAAACCAAAAACAGCAAAAACTTGAAATTTTCACCAAAAATTTATATTGGCATTTGTTATACATGGTTAAGTTTTCAAAGTATTTTGACATATTTTGACTTATTTGTAGACAATTTAAATTTTCGATTTTTATAAAATTTTTTTTTTTAAAAATCTATAAAATTTTTTCCAAAAACTCTTGAAAATGAATTAAAGGATTAAATATAAGTAATACTAATTGTAACTAAAAAATATCGGAAATGGTTTCACTCAAATTTTTTTTATAAGCCCATAAAGTTCAAATTTGTATAAAATATGTTCAAATCGCGATAATTTGCAAGTTATTTTGTTGTTGAAAATTCATAAAATTTTTTCTGTTTATACTTAAGATTCAAAATTTTAACACTAGGTTGTCCATAAGCTTACCTTCAAAAATATATAAAAAAAATTTAACCAGACTTAAGAGGAAAAATTTTATGACTGTTTTAAATTTAAATTTTTACGAAATTGCATTATAATTCAATTTAAATATAAAATACTATATTATTATAAACACATTTTAGACAAACATATTAACTCCGTTCAGAATCGTTATTCGTATACAATGATATCTATCATTGCATTCAAATTTAACAAATCCATTGTAATAATGACCTATCCTTTAAACGAGGTACACTCCACCCCCAACTGTACAGCAAAGCGAGGCCCACCCGTTCTTTTTTGTTTTTGTTTTTTTTTTTTTAAATGTATATAAACAATACAATATTTTATTATTATTAGTTGACTATTTGAACATTTAAATGAATTTTCAAGAATCCGGTTGGCGGAAAAAGTAGGTTATGACGTTCGTGCACCTAAGTAGAGAATGTTTTAATTAATATTTCAATAATAATTTATATAATAAACGCCCGAAGGCAAGAGATACAGTAAAATGCAGTACAAAGAATATCATTGATTAGGTAATGATTGTATAAATATTACAGAAAACATATAAACAAACAATGATCAAATGAGTTATGGCATATAATAATTTCACCTAATTACTAATTATGCATAAATAAAAATAATGTAGTGTAATATTATTTTGTTCCCTGTATAAAATGTACATAAAAAGACATGACATTAAAAAAAAAACAGTACATAGGTATTATGAACTTTATAATTTAGAACGATAACAAATTTTGGCACAAGAAGAATAAAATAAAGAATTCTCTAAGTAGTATAGGTAATGAAAGGTCAAATAGTTATAGCTTTATGGTATTGTGAGCTTATTCATATAAAATCGTGAACCAAGTTCTTTTAGAGAGAAAATTAGAGAGGAATGTAGTTGATAAGTTTATTGAGTCATGTAAAGAGAGTAATGGTTATGAATGAGACATTGAGTATCAGTAATTGTTAAATTCATCGAAGAAGAACTTGAAATTAGGCACTTAAGTTACCGGCTTGGTGCTGCATACTTTCAATCTCTATAGAATATAGAATGAGGTTATTATTAGATGGAATCGTTGATGGATATCAATCTGAAGAGTAATTTTCTATCTTGATTGTTGAGTTTATTGGAAGTGGATACCATAGATTGTCTACCGGCGTTTAGCAGAAAATAATTATTGCAGCAAATATTGCCATCATATACTTAAATATCTTTTATGCGTACAAAAATAGAAAAACCAAAAGACATAAAAAAAAAAAATGTACAAATCATTTTAAAGTGAAGTTCTTCGCTGTATCATATATGTACACGTAACATAATCACGGGTTAGCCAAATATCTAACCGAATGTTAACTGAAGGCTCTACAGTATAATAATGATGTATATGTACCTACGGGTAAAGTTTTTTGCGGATGTTTTACGAGATGAAAAAAAAAAGTTAATTTATACGTATGTATACACACGTAGTTACTCTTAAATAATATTATGGGTGGTAGACTCTTCAAGCGGGGTAATAAAAGTATTTCCCTCCCCCCTCATCGCGGGTATAAAATTTTTTTAAACGCTCAGCGTGTGTACGCGCATTCACATTATCCCGTAGTAATGAGAAAAGTGTTGGCTTCCACCTCGACAAGGTTCAACTTGACTTCCAGCTAAACGTGCAAATGCTTGTATTATATACGTGCATGGTGCATATAATATATTATAATACATACGTTTCTCATCTCCGGCCGGACATTACATAATATTATAATGGTTTGTACGACGGATCGTGTGTGCACAGTCATGTATACGTATAGTGCGGCGTAATATTCACGCATTCGACCGCGGCACATGCGCAGATATAAAAATGCATAAATCGGGTTCGGAACGAGTGCACTGTGTGCACTAGCACAGCCGCCGAAACGATCTTTCAGTGAGTCGTAAATGCATAAATAATAATAAAAATAATAATGACAAAAAAAAAAAAATAAGAAAAAACCGGAGCAAAATTAGCCCCCAATAAATCGAATCGTAAAAGAAATCCCCGGAATATAATTATTATAGCGCTATACAATCATAATATTATTACATAAGCGCAGGTGGTGCTCGAGACGTGCGTTTTTATTCGTGTCCATAAAACGCACGTCGATTAGATTACCTATTGGTCATATACATACTGTGTACTTGTTCCGCGTGCGTGTGTTATTATTTTTCCAAGAATCTGATCGTATATAATATAATGTTATAATATTATTACACTATAATAGCACTCTACGTACTTACAAGCGGTACAAGTGCAACATTTTAATGAACCTACATTTAATCGCTGCCGTTCGACGTAAATGTTCCAACGGCTGTTTTCGAGACAATAAACGCGTGTCGTAGGCCGGCTCTGATTTACCCTAATCGTGGACCTAGTACAATTTATTTACAATTTCGGGGACTCGAATCTATATTATATTTCTGTCGATGATGGAATTGGAATAGCATAGAACTTAAGCACAATATACTTTTAAAGTAATATTGCGTGTCGTTGATATTATTTGTGGCTTATGAGCAGTTGAATCGTAAAACAGTAATGTTAAAAACAATTTACAGCGTGAGCTTATATTGTTTATCTTTAACTTTTTATCCTATCTTTATATTAATCAGTCATAATGTTGAGAGAAATAATGATAAAAAGTTCCCTAGACATGGTAAAAGATCCCCAGACAGTTTTCAAGACGGGGCGAACCTATTTAAATTGTATACTTACTCAATAATTATCACTAATACAATACAAATAATGAACAATTAATAGATACAGTTAATTATATGATAAAATCTGTTTTTAGTTTATTTCTTGCAGACCAATATCAATATCGTTATATTTATATTGATCTAAATGTTTCTGTGCAACTGCATTAATGCCAGTCCTGTTAATCTACTTAGGCTTCACAACCGAGTTTTTAATCAAAAAATCATGGAGTAAAAAGCGAATAATTAGATAAGAATTAAATGAATAGGTAACTATAAACATTATCCTGCAAATACAGCAAATATACTTTTAAAACTTAAAACTTGAACAATCATGAAAAGTAATGATGAAATAATATTACTAATTTAAAGCAATAATAACGCTTAATACACACATAATAGGTAGATCAGAAAACAAGATAGAACATTAATATTGCTATGAATTAAAATATGCTATAAAAATTGGCATACTATAATTTATAATTAGCCTGCATAAGAAGCGTTGAAAAATTTCATTCCGTTGAAGCGACGCTTACAAGATGTGTTACTAATATTAATGTAATATGATCTCTCTTTTATAATATTATTGATCATTATTATTTTGTTAACACATTTTTGAAAATTGCTATGGGGGCGACTGCTCTCTTCACACCCCCTTCCTTCTACCTTGGGTACGCGCCTGAGACTATGACGAATAACAACTGTGGAAACTGGCGAACAATTTATAAGTAGAGTAACTTATAAGTGGCAGATAAGGACTTAAAAATATTGTTGAGGTTGGTGAAGTGTACCAGTGAAAGCATATCGCAAAACGCTAACAAATCGGTTGAGCTAAGTGGCGTATCCCGGGGGTTAGAGGGTTATAACCCCCCCCTGAAATTTTTTGACCATTTTATATATTTTGTTGGTCACACTACACATTACAAATACATTACTTATCCTACAGTATACTAAATATTTATTATATTATTTTATATTTTTAGGAATTTATAAAGTCACCTAACGTAACCTATATTGCATATCTCATATTGGCCTTACCGTTGAAAATATATTATTTATTAATCATTGCACATTTATCATCAAGTATGGACATACATCATACCGATCACAGATTTATCTGTGGGTAGGAAAATCATAAATTATAATTTTCTTATCTTTCTGTTTCTTTCCAATAACAACTGCTGTTTTAAAAAGCAAATTAATTAAAAAAAAAATAACTGCTGTACTTATATATATTATATCCATAATACCTAGATGATAAAATCTCTGTCAATGCCAATTCATATTTCACAATACTTTTCTGTCGGCCGTTTTACGTGCAATTGAAATTTGAAAGCACTCGTATTATTTATATTTCTGTGATTTAATCTGCTTGACTATAATGTTTTTATAAATTTAGCGACGTATACTAATTAACAATTTATAATTGTGAGTAAAAGGTCTCACAATAATATTAACATTTTTTTTATATATATATAATAAATGTATGTAACGCCCCCCCCCAAAAAAAAAAAAAAATATCCTGAATACGCCACTGGTTGAGCTAAGTGCACAGTTAAAGACATTGCTCCTCGTCGATGCCGAATCGAAACATCCATACCAACGCGCATACATATTATAAATATAATTGAGGTATATTAAAAGTATGAACGCGGTCGGCCAACACAACGTTTACATCGTTGGTTGCAAGTGCTGCAAGTGTTTGCTGCGTTACCCTCTTCTAGGGGTGCAAACGTGAGTAATGTATTTAAGTATTATATATTATATTGTTAAATCGTTTGGAAATTTTTTTCAAGACGTGCCCATTACCCCGTCGTCGTCGTTCAAAGAATTAAAAGAACAGTAAATATTTCTCTTCGTTTCCATCCGTTTTTGGAATCTTGTATAATAATAGTAATATATATATATATACACCGTTTCACATAATAAATAATTAATTATCATGCACTCAGTTTATTTTATTATTGTTTGTTCCGTGTCTAGCTGCAGTAAGTAATACGTTTTAATACGTTTCAGCAGTCACGCCACGTCCATATTATATATCCAAAAACCAACAACATGCAATCACCATAGAGGTATCTACAGCACGTCCTATATATATAAATGTAAAGGTATAGGTATATAATGCTAAATCGAGTTACTAATTTACGTTGGGTGTGTAGGTAATCACCATAACTAAATCGAAGTACGACGAGTGTATAATATTATTATATACAGACAAGTTTTCGGTCCGTTCGGTTCGGCTATATTAACGGCAACGCGGTGCACAAAAGAACGCATCGCGTGTACTGTACTCGTTATCATCATGCCATTGCTTACACGTGTGTTAAACATCTTCACATATTACACTCTACTGCAGTTGAAGAGTTTCGCAATCTTTTTGGGACTGCGACCCAAATCGAATTTAAAATGATTTACCAATATACATACGTCTGATCTAAACACTGTATACTTGAATAATTAACCTGAAACTCCTGTCATAGCGATCTACATACAATATTGTTATATTATTAGATTATGTCCTCGGACACATAAACTTCACATACGTTTCTGTACGCCCCACTTGTAACATTCACTGTACCTTTATGTGTTACTGAGTACCAGAAATGTGAGCCACTCACTCAGTCACTCGAGGTATGAGACAGGCCAATCTCGACACCTCCTTCGCCTATCCCAATTCTGTAAGAACTATAAGAAATCCGTATACCAGTTATGAGCACAGCTCAGTTGGTATATGTATCAGTTTATCAATGTATTTTTATTTATTAAGATTCTATGTTATTTGATTATGCTGAAATAAATAAATAAATAAATATCTGTTATGTAAAAGTATTATTAATAATTAATGATTATTGGGCTTTGATAATGAAGTTGCAATTATAATAAATATTTTATTATCAATGCTACATATATAAAGCTAATCATCGAGTACCTAATTGATTCAACACCTTCACACAGAATTTTAAATTTGAATAATTCCGTAAATACTGGTCTGAAATTTGATTTCGTTCCACCAAAAATTCCAGAAAAATTAACTGAATATTATTTCGCATAGAAAATATGGGATTATCATTTGAGGGCACATACTTAGGATTTCATAAAAATAAAAAAAAATAGTGTATAACATAATTGTTCTAGTACCTAACTTAAACACTGAAAAAAAAAAATCTAAATTTTAGCCTTTTTACGACCAAAAATGGGCGTGAGCATCTTAAACGAATCACTCTGTATATAACACAAGATATTATTCAAGAACTTAATGACTGAAGTAAGGAGTATGTATATGTATATGTATATTTAATGTACTGACATGTCCACAAATCAAGAAAAACAGATATAATTTTATAGAAAAATAAATATGTTATAATTTAATGTATGTGTTTTTATATAAAAAAGGGTAGTAGGGAGTGAGCACCAATTGCTCACTTTTTAATACATTTTCATATTCCCCCCCCCCCCAAAAAAAAAGGAGTCATAAGAAGGTCTCCGTAAAAAAAAATTATTAAGAAGATTAGAATAGTAAACTACTCTTTTCCATTATTTATATTTTATATTTATTTTTTCATGATCAATTAAATGAAGCAACTTCAAACTTGTTTTATATACTAATAAAAATAAAGGTAGCATTTTTATTTTAACAAAAATACATTTACCTTTCTGTTATTGATATATATTTATATGTTTATAGTTTTTTATTGATATAACTAGTTAATTGATTGGTATAGATGTGTCAATATTTATATCATGCACACATTATAACATATTATTGCCGATGATAGATTTTTTATAGTGAAAAACATTTAATAACTTTTCATACTTGCTAAATATTGTTTTGTAAAATTGTTTTTATTTAATAAAAATGTTAGGTGATCATAAAAGATAAATGCTTATCGTTGAAAAATAATTGTATGGACATCTTAGGGAAAATTTGCTGTAATGCCACACTTAAATGTTTCAATAACATGAATGATATTATTCAAACATTATTGGTCATGAATTTTGTAACGATAAGAAACAAGTTGTTTTGAAAAAAAAATTTATGTTGTATGCAGTTAACAGTGATACCTCCAAAGCCTATTCATTAATGTGTTTACGACCAAAAAATCTTGAAACTTAATACAAAGTTTATTATAAGTTGTACTTATTGAAATCAATAAATATCGAAAATCGTTAGTCATAAATTTCAATTATAAACGTCTTAACTTTAAACTTTTATGAAATATGAAAAAATCACGATAATTTGTAAGATATTTTGTAGTTGAGAATTCGTAAGGTTTTTGGTATTTATACTTAAGATTCAAAATTTTAATACAAGGTTATCCATACGTTTCTCATCAAATTATTATAATAAAAATTCCAGCGGACTTTCAGGAAAAATTTCTATGAACGTTTGAAATTTAAATTTTTGTTGTTCAATAAGTAAAAGTCATAAAAATTTGAAACTTAATATAGGTATATACCAATTCTAGACTAACATATCATCTCCGTTAAGAATCATTTTTCGTATATAATGATACCTGTCAATGCGTAAAAAATTAACCCATCCAGTATATTGACCTACTCTATGACCAGGAACCACTCCATATCTACTGTATAGCAGAACAATTTTCTATCTTTTTTTTTTTTTTTTGTAAACCTCAAATTAATTTTCCAATATGGTGAAGATAAATGTCATTACGACCACATTTGGAAGTGTTTAAGACTCAATGTGTTAAATTATAAATATATGTACATATAATCTTATAATTTTTTTTTTTACATACAAGTATTATAATATAATTAAATTATTAGTAAAAAATAAAACCTATATAATTTATACAATGATTTCGATTATGAAAAGCCTTGAAAAGCAATACATTTTCTACATATTGTTTCGATTACTTAAGTGTGAAGTGAAGTTAAAATAAATCAATATTTGATCTAGAAAGAAAATATTTGATATAACTAAAGTTGTGCTACATATTTTGAGTAACACTTTTGCAAATACGAACTATTACTTGGCCAAAAAAAATTTGACCCAAAGGTCAAAATTATAAAACGGAATAGAATAATACATTATGTTCATCGGAAAACAATAAGATTATAATAATTTAAACGCATTTTTTATCACTATGATGTTTTAAACAGGGTTATATTATATTTTGTTGGCCTTTATGGATTTCCTAAATTACTGGATAAAATAAAATGAAATGTATTTTTCAAAGTATTTAAAACGCATGATGCAGTTATGTAGGCAGTTATGGGGGAGAATATTGGAAATAATAACATACTGTTTTCTGTTATTTATGTTTTATATTGTTTTTTTTTTTTTTTTATAACTAATTAAACAAAGCAACTTGCTTTAGATACTAATAAACATTAAGGTATCATTTTTATTTTAACAAAAATACATTTACCTTTTTGTTATTGATATAAATATTTATATGGTTTTTTATTGATATAACTTGTTAATTGATTGGTATAGATGTATCAATGTTTAAAACCATGCACCTATTATAACATATTATTGCCGATGATAGATTTTTTTTATAGAGAACAACGTTTAATAAGTTTCACACTTGCTAAATATTTATTTGTAAAATTGTTTTCATTTAATTTAAATGTTTGATGATCATGAACGGTGTTTCTCAACCTGGGGTTCGCCAGTATATTATTTAAGGTCGCAATTCGAATGATATAAATTTATTTGAAATCAATGCCAAAATTAAAAGTACAAATAATAATAAAAAAAAATCAATAGAATATTATAATATTACATATTACGAGTATAGATTATTTATATTAAAATGTAAAACATTTTATAATTATTTCAACTTATTGAAAAAATAAAAAAAATCAACTAATTACGCAATACAACTTGACGAATCGACTCATATAAACAATGAAGGTAAATTATTAATTTACGTGAGATATGTAGACACTGATTTGAACTATATACAAGAAGAGTCTTATTATTGCTTAAATTTAAAAACATACTGTACTTCTGAAGAAATATTCAAAACCATTTCATCTTATTTCTAAAAAATTAATTTTCAGTTTTCTAACTGTATCAGTATTCGTACTGATGGAGCAACAGCTATGACCGGAAAATTTAATGGTCTTGTCACAAGAGTTCAACAAATTGCTCATAAAAATATTATATCAATACACTGTTTCATTCATCGTGAACAATTAGCTGCTAAAGATATGAACGAAAATCTATTTGATGATCTAAATATATGTATAAAAATTGTAAATTTTATTCGAACTAGTGCCGTTAACACTCGTGTTTTCAAATTTATATGTGAAGAAATGGGTTCAGGTTGTAAAAATTTGCTATTATACACTCATGTTTGATGGTTGTCACAAGGAAAAGTTTTGACTAAAAGGTTGATTGAACTGAAAACGAAGGTAGAAATATTTTTGAGAGACATTAAAAAAATCACCACTTAGTGATTATTACGAAAATACTGTGTGATTAGCAAAACATGCATATCTTTCTGATATATTTTCAATTTTAAATGAACTAAATTTAAGTATGCTTTATGCTTTAAGTAATCTTTTTATATTGTACAACCAAATTTACGCATTTCTAAAAAAAATTGGACTATGGACAAATGGAGTAAAAAACCACACATTTATGTGCCCCCGAATATTTTGAACATGATTCAGAAAAATATATTGACAAGAAAAAAAATAAATAAATGTGTATTATTATTGTGGAACACTTAGGTGGATTAAGACAAAAAATGTCCAAATATTTCGACTCCACAAAAAACATTCGTAAAAACTATATTTGGGTAATAAACACATTCGTACAATCTAATCAAAATATACTATCATTAACAAATGAAGAAAAGTTGATTGAATTAAGTTTGGATATGAAATTAACGAGATTTTTAAAAGCAACCAAAATATAGGTCAATTTTGAATTAAGGTTCAAAATGAAAAGTAAAGAAAATAGTTGTTTGGAAAAGAAAAAATTATTGATTTATTCGTATTTGCGTAACTGTTACGATATTTCATTTTATAAAGTTCAATTAGATGTAAACATTAAAATACACGTATATATACCAGGTATATAAATACAACTAGAATATAGAAGATAGTCGGTGCAACAATTTTTTTTTTACGAAAATCACAATTTGTAAATCTGATCGAAAAAAATTCACGTCAATTGTTGCAAAAATCAAACGTATCCACGAGATAAATGACTATTAATAAAACTACTTCAAAAAATATTTACATTATAAAATGATCGCAATCGAACCACAGTAACTTGAATCTTACTATTTTCGAGATATCTTCGAATGATAATGATTTTTCCAAATAATTCGAACAATGTTGTGTATAATACAAGCAGTGCACCGTAACTCCGCATGCATCGCGGCTATTTTATAATATATCACCTAAACTCCGCACGTAATTTTTTTTTCAACCACCCTAACTCCGCACATAATTTTTTTTTAACCACCCTAACTCCGCATATATTTTTTTTATTGTTTAAATTTAATATTTTATGTTATTAAAAAAAAAAAAACATTTATATCAATTAAATTAAATTTATTTTTTAAACTAAAAACTAATTATCTAAGAAAAATAATAATAATTAACACAATTTACAATAAACATATGTCATTATGATGTAAATTAAAACTAAATATTATTAAATGTTATTAAATGATACTAAACTTTTTACAAAATTATACCTACCTTTCAATTTGGCCAATTCGTATACAATGATATCTATCATTGCATTCAGATTTAACAAATCCATTGTAATAATGACCTATTCTATTTTATTTATAAATTCCATATTGATTTTTGTTTTTTTGTAATAATCCTACTTTCATTGTTATTAGCAGAATTCATTCGTATATAAGAATCCATCTGTATAGCTTATAAGTTTTTAATGAAGACTGAAATATTTGGATGTGCTGAGGTAAATAAATTACCAAATTTTGCATGAAAAGACTTACAGTTATTTGTAGTTTTCTCCAGTGTTGCTTCTTTTTTGGCCCAAATACTGGATGGAAATGTTGCATTTTTTCTAAGTGATTATTTTTTTAATTCGTGCATCTTTGGGTTATTTATTTCCTTAGATATTTCAATCAATTTTAGTCCATGCGGACTTTCGGTGTTAAAAATATTTTTAGAATGCGGAGCTACGGTGCGTCCAATACAAGACATATGACTCATGCAAGTATAAAATTCGGTGGGGGGGGCTTTACAAATAAAAATATATTACTTTAACTATGAACTTCCTCATAAACATTTTGGTATTATAACACACCTATATATTTATATATAACTAATATATAACTAATAATTTTACCATCACACGATTATCGTTCAACGATTTGGAACTTTGCGGTACCGTTGCACAGCACATGTGTTGCCTCGATGTTATTAAATAACATCATCGGTGTAGCCGTGGTGTACATGTTAATATTATCATAGAATTCACGAATGCTGCGTTGCTTCTGCGACAGCGCTATCCGATTAAGCTTGAGCCCAGGATGTCCGTACCCAACTCACGCTAAAATACGATGACAATAATTTGATCAACGCGCACATGCTATTATACTTATAGTTACTTACATATGCACACGAGACGAATGAAGACATTTACCGCACATACATATTCACGCGTCTCAGTGGTAACGTTGTTTAAATCATACTCGCGTAAGTTAATATCACGATCGTATACAAATACGGAACACTCGAGCTCTGTTGTTGGTATATATATATATATATTATGCAAATGGGTTAACGCACTTCTCGCATATTATGTGCACACGCGAAGATACTTGTGCGCCAATAATGTGTCTTATACATTTCGGCGCACGGTGTAATGTGTGTCGAACAAACTTATTATCATCCATCCGGCCGAGCTTACGATTGCGGTGGCCAAAACCCCGGGACATGCCCATGTAATAATATCAGTATATTATATTATGAAACTATGGCTGAACCATACCCGTATTCACGCACAGAACCGTATTGGCCGGGTCATTGGTTGTGTCATAGTGGCGGCTTGAAGGAGATGTATTTGAAGCAAGTGATTCACAAAAATAATGGGTGAGTGGATGTCTAGTGAGAAGGTAAACACATATTATCTAATATTTTTGGGTGGGTTGTGTACTGGTGTAAACATTTTACATGTGATTCAAACAAAAAAAAAAGTTCAACTTGCCGCTGGTTGTTAATGGACTACTACTATTTAACATTATTTCAAATCTAGCCCGGTTGGGTTAACCTAACCTCAAGGGCTCAAGGTATTACAATGTCAGTTACAAAATTAAAGAAACAAAAAACACACACACACACACACACATATATATATGTAAAGAAAATACTTTCTTTTAAATATTAATATTATTATTATTATTTTTATAATCAAACATTGGTAAGATAAAGTGATAACATTGTAAAATTGATAGATTGTTTTTTTTAAGATTGTTAACTTTACTTTTGTTAATTTTAATATTGTTTTTTAAATTATTATTAATAATTAAGAGTGACAATAGTGACAATAGTAACATAAATTGTTGTTTCTTTTGTTTTACAGGTAAATTTGTAATTTTTGTAAATAATGTAAATAATAAATAATTTTTTGTTTTACAGAGAAACCAAATATTTACTATTATCCGATAAAACCCAATAACATCCATTATATATATATAAATAAACATTCTTCAATAGATTTCAACGGTTTTCGATGTGTAAACAAAAAGTGAAGTAAACGTATACATTCAACCCAAAACTGTTTCAACCCTTAAAAATGCAATTTTCGAAAATCCTTTCTTAGTAAACTTAGTACTTAGTGCAGTTCTAGTTATACCCGCAACATTTCAAATGAATTTGTATAGTAATTCTAGCTATGTACGCTGAATTATCCAGCTTCTTATTGCACATCTGGAGTATTCGAAGAACCACCATGAAGTTAAATTGCAAGTTCGTACATTTTGTCGTTTTTGACATGTATAGCGATGAGCGATGGTCTAGTATTTGTATTTAATATAATACTTAGAAAATGATTCGAGAAAATCATACCAAGTATAATGTTTTTGACTTATTTACCTCCAAGAAATGTCTACACCCTATACCCCTCTTAGGGGCTGAATTTGGGAGAATCCTTTCTTAGCGGTTCTTTAAATGATACAATGAAACTAACGACCAAAATATCATACTCATAACTTCAGTGGACCCGTCTAGGTAATGACCAAATCATTCGGTCAGTCAGCCAGTCAGTCAATTAAGGCATGTTATTTTATATATTATATGCAGAGACCTACTAAATTAAATCTAAAATTTTAAATAAATTAAATAGGTACATAAAAATAAATCAAATCTGGTAGTGCCACCACTGGGTGACTTCTTCTTTCAAATGTTCATATTATATTCTATCAGCATATATTCTTATTGTACCGAAGGTTACGAATTATTTGTATCTTGTAAAAATAAATAAAAAATATAGATAGATAGTTTCAATATTAAGTGTTAGTGTGCACAAAATGACGCATTTTCTCTTTTACGAACGTACACACACATGCACACATACACGTCTGAATTTTTTCCAAAATATTCAACTTTCTATAGTACACAAAACATCCGTCCGAATGCATATAGTTGTGCCATGTTTGCATTAAATTTATATATTGTTCATGGTAGTGACTTCGGTACTTATATCTGAATATGTATGTGTGTGTGTGCGTGTGGGTAGTGGCCAGGGGGGGAGGGGATCCAACAATGTATAAACATAATATTAAAGTATAACATAAATAATATATTTATTCATGTGTGTATAAGATCTTAAGATTTATGTTCCAAACGTTTTTGGAATTGTTATGGTCTCTGTTATGGTAAGTTGCAGGGCCACTCAAGTTTATCGATCACTATTCCACTGTAAAGTTCTAAAGACCAATCCGAATGTTGTTCGCACACCGCTTTATGAAGTCGTCGGACTGAATTAATGTTCAGTGAACTCGTTACGACAGCAGGGAATTCTAATCCAAGTACACACTTGACCACGGTGAATCAATCAATCCGTTTTCGAACAAAGTCAAAAGGTACATCACGTTGTTGTAATATCGCCTGTTTAACTCGTTTAAACTTTCAAATCGATGTTCAATCTTAAAATGTATACTTACTATCAATTTTTACAATCGTACTGCAGACTTCTGTCTATTTGGCTCGTGTTTACCTGATCGATAAAAATAATTATTATATTCAAGTAGTATAATGACTCGGGCTGAGAACTTTTAGTACTAAAATATAAAATAAATATTCTAGTAATAAAATCTAAAAATATGCATGCCCTTATGCACTTAAAAATCAAGGAATACGCACTTAAAATATGCTCTAAAAAATTATTTTTTATTTTATTATTTTGTCTAATTATAATATTTATTTAAAAAAAATTTAATAAAAATTACATCATGATTAGACTATTAATAAGTACTTGAAAAATTATATTTTTCTAAAAAGACCTAAAATTATGGTCATTTAGTTTATTTAATGAAATATTTGCCTATAAAAAACGAAATTATATTTATTTATTTAGAGCAGAAATTTTTATGTTAGTTAAAAGTGGTTGATGAACTTATTTGATTCACAAAATTTATTTTGATTTTTTTTTTTCATTTAATAATTGCCTTATACGCGTTCCGGTTGTATCAGTTAGAATAGTTAGATAGTAAATTACTCAACTGATCACAAAAATATTATTTTTAAATGAAAAATTTACCAATTTGGTATTTTTTGCCTAAGCTAATTTAATAACTTTTTCGAATTGCCAAATATGATATATTAATTTTTCTAATATACGAATTTATATACAATAACGACAAAATATGCAAACATATGCAAACTAAAATTTTAAATTTAATATCCTGTTATAAAGAAACACATTTGTTAATCACTAGGATTTTTCTACAATCTTTTTAAAAAACTATAAGTGCTCATCTCTGATAATGACTATTGTTACTTAAACAATTATTATACATACTAATTAATTATTGAACTGTGATGCCAATCGGTTTGCAAATATTAAGCTTATGGTTTTAGAATATTATGTTATATACATTTTAAGGAGTTCTGTAGTTAAGTTCGTAATCGAGATCCAAGATAGTAAAAGCCTTTAGAAACGTTCTGTCGTATTAAAGTGTTTTAAGGATTAGCAAGATTAATGGAAAAACAAAATAAAGATTTAAAAAGTATTCTGAGTAGCTTCGGAGAAAGGAAAGCTTTTGTAAAGCTTCTTTAGATAAGACATTTTAAAATATAAAGGGCGTAGAAAGAGAAAAACCACGACGAGCGGCCAAGATTGGATCACAGCACACTGTCAATTAATACTATTACAATACCAAGAACGGTGTGATTTCTATCTTGAAATTAAAAGGGAAACTGACTCCCTGCAAATGCGATCAGAGCAAGAGATTACTGTTAGAAAATTTTATCTAAATAATCGTCCAGGCAGTTGTTAATAAATTATAAATTATGTCATTCACATTAAATGTTATATTTTATCTAAATAATCGTCCAGACAGTTGTTGATAAATTATAAATTATGTAAATGCATAATTATTATAAAAATAATATATGTATACAATTTATTCAAAAATGTTACACGTCTATTTTATTATCATTAGACAGTTATATTTGTAAAAAATTCAAATAAAACCACCCTAATATACATTATACAATACATAAACACTGTATATTCACGCTTATTCAATGGATAAATAAGAATTATAACAGTAATGTAACAGTTATTTGACAAAACAATTTCGATAGAATTGTAGACAATATTATTATGTTATAATTAACGCAATTTTTTGGAGAAAGGAGTAGAGAGTAACAACTGTCTCGTTTTTTTTCTTCTTTTTTTTCAAAATGGTCACCTTATAAATATATGCTCGTGACGGATCGACTGGAAAACGAACAAATAATAATAATAATTTAGTAGTGTAGAAATATACAAACACGTAAGAGTAAAACGTAAACATGCATATAGTCAAGCCTCGATTTACCCAATCCATGGGCCTAGTATGATTTACAATTTTGGTCCCCAAATCTATATTATATTTCTTTCGATAAAATGTAAGCACAATATACTTTTAAAATAAATACGTATCGTTTATATTATTTGTGGCTTATGAACAGTTGAATCGTAAAAATGTTATGTTAAACACAATGTAAAATATGAATTTATAATGTTTATTATAAATTTTTATCCTATCTTTGCTAATCAGTCGTCATTTTAAGAGGAATAATGATAAAAAGGTATATACTACCAATTTTATTTGCCTGTTGTTGGTACCTTGGTGGGCTTCTTTTTTGAATGGGCCCAGTGCAAGTGTGCATTTGTCCTTGCATAAATATGTCCTTACGCATATAGTTAAAATATTATATAGTCAATGAGCACATTTCGTTGGAAAAACGAGAAAACAATAATTATACATATTTTTCTTTTATGAGGAAACGACAGCGCGCCAGTAGTAACAGCCAGTGCATATGTTAATAATTCTACTACCATAAATGAATACAAATAACGATTGCATTGGTAATTATAATAATATTAATATCAGCTATATCCACATGCATATTATTATAATTTATAACAAAAGCGCTCAAGTACACGGAATGTTATCGCGGAATTGATTGAAAACTTAAAACTATTGCTGTGTAGCGCAATATTATTGTTTCCACATCTGGGCATGATTTGATGTGAGTTATATTTACACATAATTTGCCAAACTTAAAAGGTCAAACTAAAAAAAAAAAAAAAACACTTCTCTCGAGTAACATATTATAATACGTTATTCGATTCGAAATGATTTATTTTCAATGAAAAAAAAAAAAAACCCGTCGCAAAACAATGGCCCCTTTGTTAAGTTGATTACGATAACACCTATATATTATAATGTATTTATATTCCGTGATAGTATAAATCCGTATATGCATTTGAGTGAAATGATAAATTACCATGTACCGCATTCCGGGCATGCTTATAATATCGAATGTCTTATCAATAAATCAAAAAATTACGTACCTACCTCTCGTGTAGTAAATGAATTGCATACGATTTTTAGTTTAGATTATAAGTTTCAAATCATAATAATATTCAATGTCTTATTACTTTACTGTCCGAAACTATTTTACCAAAGACCACGTCGCTGAAAACGTTAAGAAAAATAAATGAATAAACACTAAAATCGTGCGGCTTTTTTTTTTTTTTAACCCTATAGTCTTTAAGTTTTTTAATTCATACGAGAAACTATTATACATTAGATCCGAACAATGGTTAAGACGACACCACGCACGTCTTGGTCTTACAACTGTGTAACAGAATACATGAAAATCTGCGTTCGGTAAAATCAGTTTTGTGTTGTTAAATTCCGGAATCCGAAATCACTGTCTACGGCTGCTGCTGTCAACTAAAACGACAAAACGTGCGTATAATATACCGACGACGGACGCGTCGAACGAAGAACGTTCGAAATTGAAATTTGAATAATCAGCATTCGGTTGGTGAATATTCGCCGCGGTGGTCGGGAACACTTTTTGTCCGCTTAAAACATTGTGTATATGGGCGCATTGAAATGAAATTAAAAAACCGATAAAAAACACGTCAAATACACACGATTCATGATAAATACGGGCAGACGAGGGTGTATCTGTATATACGGTTATGTTATTTGCGTGTTGACTAAAATGACGTTGACGTGTACGACATGATCATAACACCATAGCCTCGGCAGCAATCTTATTTTGCTGAGCGGAATAATACGTTATGTAATACAATCGCAAAAGGTGTGAAAAAATATGACAGAGATAGAGTATTCTAATCTAACCTAACCTAACCGATATCTGACAAATGCAAAAACTTTTGTTCTAATCAATATTTTTTAGTTTTTCTTTTTATACGTAAATATTATTACAGACGCTTGCGCATTACATACACGAATAATATACAAGTTTTATTTTAATTTATCTTCTTCCAAAAACAAAAAAATTTAAATTTTATTTCAAAATTTTGTTTTTTTTTTGAGGGGGAGGGGATTATTACTTACATGATTAGA
Organism: Chaitophorus viminalis; assembly: GCA_025469195.1. Lineage (NCBI taxonomy): Eukaryota > Metazoa > Arthropoda > Insecta > Hemiptera > Aphididae > Chaitophorus > Chaitophorus viminalis. The sequence goes on from JAIPRK010001157.1 coordinate 81,019, forward strand.
TATTGGTTAATTTTATATAATTTTTTGAAATTAACGAAAATTCCAATAAACAACATGACCACAGGCTTAGAAGATAATACCGTGATATTTACCGTTAGAAGGTATTATAAGACCACCGTCACCATAAGAAAAATATTTAAAAGTTTAAAAATTGTTTAAAAATTAACAACTAAAATGACAAATTCAAATTTTTCTAAGAATTAAATTTATAAAATCGCTATTTAAGTACAGTTTTAGATTTTTAAATTAAATTCTCTTATTATTGCTGTTAAATTAAAAATTTGTTTATTATTGTACTGGAGTATAATGATTATTTAAAAAAAAAAAAATCTTTAAAATGTTGAGCAGAACAAATTTTATTGTATTTGTCAGATCTCAGTGGGACACTTTTTACCATAGTATGTATAGATTGAAAACGCATGTATGGCAATTAATGGGAATTTAATCCGGATTCTCCGAAAATCCGAAAAATCCGGATTCCGGATTTCGGAGTTAAAGCTAGAAAATCTGAATTACGGATTTTTGAATTTAGAAATCCGAAATTTGAGTTTATCATTATGGATTTCTGTATTCAAACGATAAAACTTTCGTCACACCACTTTTTGGTCGCTTTTTTGATTCTCGGACAAAATCAATATTTTCAAATCCAAAATCCGGATTCAATGCGAATTTTAAATTTTCCCATCACTAATGGCAATAATGATTTTTGCACAGGGGAAAAGGAATCAAAAATCAAATACTTTCAATCGTCGACGGGTAAGGAGGGGAGGGGGGACTACGTGATGTAAAAAATAAACATATTCAAAAGACTTAAATAGCATTAAAACGTATTAATAACTGTAATGATTATATTCATAAAATGTCTTGTGTTCGGACTGTATAATCGATTTAGCGGGATCTATTTACAAACTTTTTACCGTGACAAGTTTACTGTGATTTATTTGTTTATAACGAATATAAAGTATACGGAAGGAAGGTCGAAAAAATAATAATTACAATAAAGATAAACATAATTAAATTATAAAGCTGAGCTTTTTTCGTAAACGTCAAACAGGATAATAATCCAGTGAAACGATTTACAGACGGGTCGTGTATAAATTAGTGTATCGCTTTGCTTGAATAACTTCGGTTTTTGCATAAAATATAATACGATATAACATTAAATTCATTAAAACCTTTTACGAAAACACGCCAGCGCTGTTGTAAAGTTAATAATAACGTTTCAATGTATACAATACATATTATAATGATTATTAATTATTATACGTCGGCGGATGATTATATGGACCGCGTATAATATTGTACATGTTGGGCGAGTTAAATTTTACGTTAAATACTATGGCTTCAGAGTTTAGTGAGTAATAGCAATAATATCATTTTATTGATCGGTGTCGAGTCAATACTATTATATATTATATACGACCGAACACGAATACAGTGTGTTTTTCTTATTTTCCGTACCGTGTTGCTGGGTCGATAAACAAACCGTTTCAAATAAATAATGTTTAACAATTGAACAATACGAATGTTTTAAGTTTCAACGCACAATGATATAAAAAATTGCTAAACGTTAAAGTATAAATTGCATTCGTAAGATGCAGTTAAAGCAATACGTTCTAGAAAACATAAATGTACCGCAATGTATATACGGTCTTATACGAGTACGTCTGATAGAGGAAATAAAAATAATAATTGTTAGTAGGTAACATTTTAAATATGATAGTAATCAATGTGATTATCGTAAAACAAAAACCAATTATATTGTTAAACACGAATTTTATGCTTTTTATAGTACCTATAATATAATTTTGTTTTAGAGATTTTTATAATAAAATTAATCGTTTTTTTTCTACCTCCTTCATATAATACATATATAACTATGCTAATGATTATTATTATTTTTTTTTAATCATGATACAATTTCAGTAAAATTATAAACTGTATCTCGAAATCATCGAACTGGTTAACATACTTATTTATTACAACACGTTTCGTAGTATTTTTTTTATTTTTTTTTTTTATACCTTACATGACGAATATAGTTTCATACCAAAAAACTACTCCAAAAAATCCAATTTTTATACGTTTTCTTTAAGTCGTAAAATAATTTAACTACGACTTACGGAGAATTTCAAAGAATATGTCTAAATGTTTATTATACGAATTCGAACATAAAACTGTAGAAATATAAAATGTGTTAAGGAAACCTTCGAAACTGAAAGTACATAAAATAAACAACGTTATTATTTTCCGTGTTGATTTTATTAATCAGTATTACCAATAAGTATTTTAAATTCTTTAAATATATTAATGTTAAATTATTACAAGCTCTTGTTTTTTTTCCTCGGTTATTATACACAATCCTTTAGTGTCAGACTTCTCTTGAAAGCAATCAAATGAAATAAAATACGTTTAATGAATATAGTGGTTATGTTTGATTTAAAAATTATATAAGGTATGAAAATAAAGGTCGAAAACTTCAAACTTAACATATATATATATATATATATAAAATAATGTTCTACTACACCACGCAGATTATTTTTCATTTCAACAGTTGACAAAATATATCACAGAAATGCACAATAATTATGATATCATAAAATGTTTCATACAATCTCCCATCACGATAAATAGAGACTTAAAAATATACGTTTAAGCATTTTAAAAACAAATTGTGAGGGTTAAAATGTGAATTTTTAAACGGAATACGTGAAAAAATTGTATAAATAAGAAAGATAAATTGTGTTAAAAGTGTTTCTGTATGTCGAAACCCGTAAAAAATAAATAAACAAATATATGTGAATAAAATATTTTCAACTACACAATATATTGCAGTAGTCGGAGGGTTATTGGTTTGTTCATTGGTATTCTGGTATATTATTGAATTACAACACAAAACGGGAATCATTTGAATGAAAATTAAAAGCAATTATTTAATGAAATGAAAAACTCATGTACATAATATACATTATAAGTCTCATGAGATGAACAATAAATAATTTATTGTTTAAACAGTGCGGTAACGTTTTTCGACTTCTTGTTATTTGCTCTGTGAGTGTAATACATATTATTATTATTATAAATTTAATACCTGATAATTGTATGAAATTACTAGTTCATTACCTCAGCTCCCCTTGAGAGCCAGAGATTTAATTTTATAATTATGCGTTTGACGTCAATTCGAAATTGGTGCATAGAATTCGCAGCAGGCAGAATTTCGGAGATAATACAGGTTATATATATATATATAAATATGTATAATGTAACTATAGTGTAATTATTTATAATAAAACCAAAATAAATGTTTGTAGATTCTGTACGGAGTGATAGAATCTATTGGTTTTACAATGATGAGTGTTTTTTTTTTTTTTATATATGTTATCACATTTTTGGACGGTAAAAATTCTTTGATTTCCTCAAACAATAACTTTTCTGAAACAAATTAAATGTAGATGGTACTTGGACTTATCAAAAATCAAACTTATTTTTCAAAAGCATCGTAAAAAAGAACCGGATGGGCCTTGCTCTACTGTACAGTTGGGGGTGGAGTGCATCTCGTTTATAGGATAGGTCATTATTACAATGGATTTGTTAAACTTGAATGCAATGATAGATATCATTGTATACGAATAACGATTCTGAACGGAGTTAATATGTTTGTCTAAAATGGGTGTATAATAAAGTAGTATTTTATATTTAAATTGAAAATAGTATGCAATTTCGTAAAAATTTAAATTTCAAACCGTCGTAAAATTTTTTCCTTTAATTTCGGTAGAACTTTTTTATAGATTTATGAAGAGTAATTTATGGATAATCTAGTTTTAAAATTTTGAACTTAAGTTATAAACAGAATAATTTTTATGAATTTTCAAATACAAAATAACTTGCAAATTATTGCGATTTTTACATATTTTATACAAATTTTAACTTTATGGGCTTATAAAAAAAATTTGAGTCAAACGATCTCCAACATTTTTTAGTTACAATTAGTATAACTTATAATAAATCTTTTATTATATTTTTAAGAATTTTCGGCCAGCCAATTAAATTTTATAGGTGTAAAAATTTTACAAAAATCGAAAAATTAAATTGTCTATAAATAAGTTAAAATATGTCAAAATACTTTGAAAACTTAACCACGTATAGAGACCACCAATTTAAAGATTTGGTGAAAATTTTAAGTTTTTGCTGTTTTTGGTTTTTGAGTTAGAGCATTTTAAAAACATGATTTTGCGTAAGATTTCCCGTTTTTTGTAATTTTTTTATCGTCTTTTTCAGTTTTTGTAAAAAGTATTGAAAAAGTTGCATTTTTTACTCGCCCAAGTACTATCTACATTCACTTTCCTATCAGAAAAGTTGCTGTTTAAGAAAATCAAAGCATTTTTACTACCAAAAATCGTGTCCTCAGACACACAAAAAAAAAAATAAAAAAAAAACACACATCATTGTAAGAATCTAAAAATCCATTGTTATGACCTATCCTATGAATGATAGGTCCACACCATCCCCTACTGTACAGCAGAGAGGTCCATTTGGTTCTTTTTCTTTTTTTTGTACAATCTGAAAAATGATTTTTTTACAACAAGTACAAGTGATGATTGTTAACAATATTTACTAATGCGTATTTGTAGAGATTGCAGTCTTGGTTGAAGGAGCCAACCATTGTTATACGTTATGGTTAAAAAAATATATCATCCGCTCGAATCGTTTATAAAGGGTTAATGGAATTTTTTAAATAAACTTAAGACTATGAATCTTACAATTTCAAACTTGATGAAAAACAGGAAAAACTGTTAGGAACTAATGCAAGTTAAGACATCCATTTTTTACTTAAAATACAGAGGTGAAGATTTTTTGGGAACCAAAGCTAGTGTTACGTGCCGAGTATGAGCCTCGAGAGAGTAACACAATGCTTAAGTGTTAAATAGTTAAGTAAAATGAGTAAAAGACTGAAAATACTTTTATGAATATTTTTATTTGACACTCTAAAGTAAATTAACATTAAATTAATTATTATTAAATGTGCGTGACAATTGTAGAGCTTCTTCACTGGATGGCTGGATACGTTTGAATTCGTAGTCGGTCCGGGCCCTCTTATATGCAGCTTATGTCCTTGTGGTTTCTTTGGCTTGTTGTTTTTCTTGTCATCATAGGAAATGTTGTTAGCAATTCTTCGAATTTCGTTTAATATAAAAATATATTACATATTCTCGGTTCACGCGCGAGTCATGTCTACTAGCATTTTATCACACGTGTGCACAATATTATGTAATCCAATACGTAATTGCAAAGTACGAAAATATAAGAACATAATAAGATTTTAAATATTTTTATAATTGTTGCGCTGCACATTAAAGCAGAACATTGCTTAGTCACGATTTGCTGTCATATTTTCCATAGAACATATTAAATAATTTTATCACGTGTGTTTCAGGTGTATACCGGCCGTTATTAGATCATATAGTCAACAAGTGATCAATAACAATACGATAATTCATAATCTTTCGGCCTCGGTTTGTTCCCCATATTTTGTCGCAGATCCGTTCGTTCGGACTCAAATGCGATCCAAAAACGTCATCGTTACTACGTCATTATCGAACGTCGCGTGTGCGCATTTGTCAGCGCGAAACTTGTTTTACGGAATCATATCGTTTTGCAAGCTGCATCGGGTACATGGTATATTATATTATACATGTGGGCAACGGGCAACGCGAATATATATAAAATATCATGATGACGCGTAGAAAGTCGTACGTGAGCTGCGAATCAAGCACGATATTAACAGTAGGTATATAATAATAATATGAAAGAAAGAATGAAAAAAACGAAAAACAAAATACGAATAATAATATTAAGGAATAATAATTTATGCCACCTGCGTTACACCTGCCGGCGGAGAGTATAGTATGCAACAGGTGATTTTAATGTGTACCGGGAATGTAAACCAGGTTCTTTCTTTTTACGTTCGAAAATTCGTTCTCTCGTAGTCCAACGCGCAAAAAAAAAAAAAAATAAAAATAAAAATAAAAAGCGAAATTTCGAATATAAATATGATCGCACAAAACACGAGTTCAATATGATACAGTACAATATTGTATTAATACTATACATGGGATGAGTACACAATAGTATAATATGTTGAGTATAATTGCTGCAATTTGAGGACCAGTATTTTATTGGATATTCTATTTTTACGATTTTATTTGGTTTTTCAAAAATTTTAAGTCCATTTCTTAGGATTTTTTGACATTTTTTTTGTTTTTGTTATAATATCATCATTTTCCTTATGTATAGTGATTAATAAGGTTATTCTTTTTCATTTATTTATGCTAAATACGTTTTCAAATAATGTAGGCACATTTCATCAGTGTAGTATAAATCTTAATCAAATCACGAAGTATATATTATACAGCTATAGAGGGCATATTGTGTCCCCATTTTAAAAATGTTGAGGATTTACAAGAAACATATGTTATGTTGTTTAGCTTTAAAATCCACACAAATCCCCTAATATCAAAAATCTTTTCCATTACTCTTTCGGATAGTTCTCTTCGTTGCGCTTTAAAGCATAATAATTGACCATAAAACCTTAGGAAGTCTATGAAAAAATTTGAAAAAAAAAATTATGTCCAATCTTGAAGTAGCGTTACTCCAGCCTTGTAATTTTTTTTTATTAATTTTTAAATTTATTAGCTATGAGTAAAACTATTACAGCTTGACAATTATGCATATAACATAACTAAATAACAATAAAATTATACATAATTTGTTTGATTTTTTGCCTTGTAAATATTTATAAATAATATATTACTTATTGTGTCAATTATCAATACAGATAGTAAATATTGGTTATTTAATAATAAACATAAAAAACAAGTATTCTCTCTATATTAAAAACCACATGTATGGGAATAACTTATCTTTTTTTCATTAAATTTAACTTTAAAAATTTGCTTACTGGTAGATATCTATATAAGACATAGGTAATGGGACTTTTGCCCCGTTTGCACCAAACCGTGTTCTTATGAATTTTAGATTCCATAATGTAACTAATACTTGATTACATTTTTAAAATATTGAACATTTGCCCTTTTTGTATTGAGCGATTAAATTGCATTCGTTGTGGAACAATGATGAAGATTAAAATTAACCACAAAGTATATTATAATATTAGCTCAGACTCATTAAAGATCTTCCAATACTCAATACTTGCACAGCCTCACAGGTATGCCGAGGTTAATGTGTATTGAATATTATTAAATGTGTTGCAAACATATAAGTCACATCAAACTGATTTATTTATAGAAATAGATTTATTGCATTAATACATTAAAAGTAGTTCATGTCTAGATGTTCTATATAAATCACATAATATATATATGTAATTTATGTGTTATAAGTTTTATTGTTGTGTTTTCTACTATCTATTGTATTATTGTAAAAAGCATACAAACACTGTATAAATTTACTGCACTAAATGCCTTCGGGTGTGTATTTCCAGAAAAAAAAAAAATATAATAAATAAATAATAGATATAACATTATAAAAGAAAGGTATCCACCTTTCTTTTATAATGTTATATATAAGTTATTAACAGGCAATCAATTATTCACCAGGTAGATATAATAGGTAACCTGTTTAAAATCATTAGTCTCCCAAGATTTCAAGCGATTACCTGGTATTACTACAAACTACACTTATTGAATACTTCATAGAATATACTTTATATATCATATTTTACAATAATTACGATTGTTATTTTTGTTATATTACACACTAAATAGGACATCCGTCGTTTACTATAGGTTTACATATAAGATGTTGAGAGATGAGAGAAAAAGTAGGTTAGTACCTATACCATCCAAATCTAAATGTAACCCATCACATGCGTTTATAATACTTCATAACGATACTTGTATATTTATATCTAATTTGTAGTTGTTTGGTGCACGCATGATATTACCGAGTTATGAGAGGGACAAGATACAACCGCATAGGCTGTATAAAACGATGTGAACATAACATATATACCAGCGGAGGAAAAAACAGTGTTAAAAAATCACCATACCGTTCACACCAGTTAAAAAAAAAATAATCAAGAGGCTAAATATCCCCGTCATAATGGTGTGTTTTGAGTTTTTGTAAAAAAAAAAAAAAAAAAAAATCATTTACACGATCGACCCCGCAAACTCACGCCGATCCTTGGCCGAAACCGTAGAGAGTACATTAAACGTATTTTATATTGTGTACATTTTCTAAGCGAACGCTTTTCGATCGAAATCGGATGTTGAAATAGTTGTCACTCATCACTAGTCGAACTCCCGCAGTATTTAATTCTCGGAATCGACGGAAATGGCGCCGCACGACGTGGTTACCGTAGCAACCGATTCATTGACAAACGACCAACTTATTGGGCAGCGAATTCTCGTGAAAATATATTTTTTTAGTTTGCGTTGAAGAAAAAAAAACCTAATGGTAAGTGAAACATTAGTTATGGACCGATATAACGATACATTTTGTTTGATCGCTGCAATTCGCTCGTTTTACCGTAACACGGCGTTCCTACATAAAATATTTTGGCGTACATCACTTTTTAAAAGCACCATGATGTTTTTATTGTCTGCCAAAAAATGATACGCGGTGAAATAAACTATTTCACTTAACACACAATATTTAACCACTGGACACCAACACATCACCTACTGTGGAAATTAATTGATATTTGATTTTATATCAATCGATAAACTACCAAATACACGGAAATATATACACAAATACTGTGCGTGGTAACGCTAATGCACGTCACTATGTAATAGAGCTAGGTACACGAAAAACTTGTTAAGTTGTAACCATTTACCTAATTAAATTTTTGAACTTTTCTCATTAATTCATGATGGTCCATCTACACACCGAACACGTCTTGTGTTTAAGGGGCCTGCGTGTGACCTTTTTTTCTCAAAAACATGCCTTTCAGGAAAAACTTCATGCTTTGTAAATACATCCGATTTCAATGGTTTTTTTTTTTTTTTTTTTATTAGAAATGGAAAGACTTTTTATAATGTGAATTGGACTTTGCTTTTTAAAAATGTATTTCTAGCTGCCAAAGCTTGACCAAAATTTACAACCGATGTTCTTCATTCATTCATTCATTTGTTTTAATAACATAATTAAAAATCCAAGTCCATAATCCACGCGGTAGAAAGTCTTCAGTCTAACGAAAAAATAATTATTGAAATCGGATCGTTTCCCAAAGCGTGAGAGTTTTTCCTGTGAAGAGTGTTTTAAGTAAGATATCACGTTTTTAATTTTTCAGTGCAACGGAACAGTTGATATGTGCGTGCGTAAATACCACCACAACCCGTATTGTACATTATTCGCACTCACACTAATGATATTTTACAACCCACACAATGACTCCGGGTGGTGGTGGTGACAAGATTACATATTGCTTACATTCTCTTATTAAATAGACAGGAGCAGAGCACTTAAAATCACGCAGATCGGTTGGATAATTAATAAATATATATTATATTTAAATATAACTGTAAAAAGAAATTGCCTCATGAGTTAATATAATTAATATATTATATATATTGTAATAATAATATGGTCGATGGATAAATAATTGGTATACTATATATAATATATAAAATATATAATGAAATTTGAGTAAGTACAGAATATAAAATGTATGATTGTGTTCAATATTATATATTTATTTACTTTTATAGAAAAAAAGAACGGGTGGGCCTCGCTTTGCTGTACAATGTCTAAAAATTTAAATTTAAAACAGTCATAAAAGTTTTCCTCTTAAGTCTGGTAGAATTTTTTTTATATATTTTTGAAGGTAAGCTTATGGACAACCTAGTGTTAAAATTTTGAATCTTAAGTATAAACAGAAAAAATTTTATGAATTTTCAACTACAAAA